>NETT01000178.1:3848-38036 GCA_003449175.1 Ceratocystis smalleyi
GGGGGCAAGCCAAGGAAAGGGACGGTGGACAAAGCAAATTGGTCACGGGACAAGACGATGCGGGCTGCTAAGAACCTAAGTCAAGGTCGTTGCTTTCTGATCTCATTTTCTGGTCTCATCTTCAGATGCGATGCGGGATGTGCATGCCCAGTCCTTTGTTTCTCCTTTTTCTCCTTTTGTTCCTCTTTTTTATTTCTTTTCTTTTTTCCATGCCTGGTTCTTGTTTTTGGATCGTTTGTGCGATGACGATAGTGATGTGACGACGTCCGACTCTTGAGCTACCCCCGCAGCAGCAATATACTAATCGGTGGGACACTATAAATATTACAAGTCGATGCTGTTGGATAATCACATTATTACTTTTGTTGTGGGCTTCTTCCGGGGTCTATTGTGCTATTGTTGTGCTACATCTGTACAAGGGGCTGCAAAAGGCCAGAAGGTGGGATAGGCGATCCCCTTTCCGCCACAAATTAGTGGGATTCCAGCCAGGACAGACAGACAAACAAAGGGCAAGATCAAGGACTAGTAAAAATGGTGGGCTTTTCAGGCCATGCCCGTTCTACCCTTGCTCAAGCAGCACACAAAAGCAAGGAATCCCTCCTCTTGTAAGGCCACAGACAGGAGCTGAAGTCTGTCCACGAAGCGAATGGAGGCTTCCCTTACCTCTCGTCATGTAACCCAGCCAGATCGAAATTTTACCACTGCCAGCTTCAGGCAAGGGCTACGCATTAACACACGGACCGGCCTCATATTTGACTGTCAAAGACTCTTGCTTTGTCCACCTGTCTAGGGTACGGCTGATCGAACCCAGGCTGGAAGTAGCCTGCTGTGCCGTAATCCCATAAAACAGCTTGATGCGTGCTTATATGACGATACCTATGTCCGCAAAGGTAGCAATATCAGCTCCCCCTCCCCTGTCCCCCTGTCTTCGTGAGTCGGCAAATGAACCCAAGAACACCACCGCCAATGATTAGCGGTTAGTTCTTTTACTAGCTTGGCATGCCCTCCCATCGCCATGAACGATGCTTGCTTCTATGAGAATCACAGCCCGACACAGGCCATGGCCATGCTTAGTCACCTGATTGGTTTCAGCTAGTCAATGCTCCTCGACACACCAACCATATCTGGCTGTCTGACTCGATTTTCCCAGCCCCTTGCTTAGAACTGCCAAATTCCAGATGTGTAAATCGGCGAGACTCTTGCCCGCTGATACTGGCCAGGCGTGAGGGATGTATTCACATGGTCATGTAGACGAGTATGTGTGCCTAGTAGCTGGCCTCACCTGCCATGAATCTACACAAATCATTCAGCCCAGGCCTTCGATCATGCCCACAAGAAGACATAATCAAGCGGCCAAAGCAAAGTCCAGCCGCTCGGGGCTCAGAATCTCGACAGACACGGCAAGGCCAAGAGCTTCAAGAAACCACAAGTCCTTTGGCAGCTAGACATGGTCACTCGCAAGATGGAACTAAAAACTAATAAAAACAGAGCGCAATTAGGGGTTCCCTCTATTGCCACTTTCCCTCTAGCACTTGTCTCCCCCATGCAGACTCAGCCCATCGAGGAGCTGTCATCAAAAACAACAGATGAGCGAGAACAGGGTTTCTTTTTTTTTTTTTTTGCTTGACAAGACGAAACATGGTTGGCACTGGCCACCTTATTGTCTGTTTCTTTGTTACTCCTTTCACAGCATAGAGCGTGCGCGCGCGCACCAACTCTGAGTGAGTACTGTATTTACCTGCATATCTTTCTGTATACTAGGAGAAACATCAGCACACGTAAGAGACCATCCGTACATGTAGCTGTATTTGAGTCCACAACCGACGGTTGGACTGGTCCATGCTAATTCTTTTCCTGGCACTAAGCTATTTCCTCTCCTATGGCCACGAGAGCCCCCAACCGCAAGTGGACCTCCCTATCTCTATCTCTCCCCGTCTCGTATCCGCGGACATGTCTCTTCTCTTGTTTCTCCTCTTCACCTCCGGCTATCTCCCTCGCCATCTTCTGATGTTCTCTTCTTTCTCAAATGCATGCTCAGCTAGTCTTCTCTTTCTCTCATGCCATATTCGCCCTGGTCTTTGAGCCCTGTACCACTTTTGTGCAACATCACGTTGCGGCCAAATTCCCTGTTCACGTCTCAGACTTGACTCCCTTCACCATTTCTTTTTTTTTTTTTTTTGAATCTTTAGGTCGGATGGGACTCTAAAATCATTTGCAATGCTCGATAAAAAGGCAGTTGGCTCTTCCAGTTCATTTGTCCGTGCCTTCATTCTCTCTCTTCTCGTCTTACTTCTTTCAAGTAAGGGGGTTGGAGGTATCACGAGGGCCAGTGTTCTCACACACCTAACCCTAGTCTGTACTACTTCAAGTACGAGTATTTATATGAAAAGATCATTCGATAGCTTTATAACTGAAAGCGATGTGCATTGCACCTTGGCAATTAGGCCTTGATATTATTAATAGCCTCTAGTGGCTCATAAGCCGCCAGCTACAGAAAGGGTATCGGGACAAACAAAACACAAATAAAAGAAATCCCCAAGTTTTCTCTCAAGCCTTGACACGTCGCAATGTCTGAAGGAGCTTTGCCTTGAGACGAGCGATGAGGCCAGTGCTGCTGCCGCTGCCTTTGGTAGTAGTGGCTTTACCTGCTACTCCCTCTTTGGCGGCTGGCGCCGTGTGGTTCTGCTTATCGTGCTCGGGGACAACAATGTTCCCCGCTCCGCCGCGACCCTGAGAGTAGGGCTCATTTTCGGCACTAGCGCGTTGAACCGCAGCTGGGGTTTCTTCTTCCTGCTTGAGGGCGGCAGCAGCTACATCGCCATCCACCATGTTGCCCGCTCCTGTGTAATAATTTGTTAGCGTTAGCACCAAGTGTCACGACATAGCTAGAGACAAGAGGTAGCAGACAACATGAAGCTTAAAAGTGGCTTCTTTTTTGCTTTGGATGACTGAAGTTCCCGAGCACAAAAGTACGAGCCGACCTGTTTTGCCTCAATGCAACATTGACGCTGCCACGCATGTAACTGCGGCATTTGGCGGGGGGGGGGGGGGGGATTCGGGTGCTTGTTATATTTTGCTTTGCTTGAAAAAGAAAAAAAAGAATGCATTGCATCTGGACAGATAACAAAAGCCACAAAGAGGCATGGAAATGCAGAGAGGCAGGTGCCTTGATAGGGGAATTCTTACCTCCACGGCCAGTACTAACAACAGCATCATCGTGTGGAACTGGGTGGGCACCATGAGCCTGCTCCACTGCATCTTGAGGCCCCTCGGGAAACATGTTGCCGGCACCGCCACGGCCGTGAGAAACAATGGGAGTATCCTCGGCCATGATGGACTGACTGTTGTAAAAGGGAGAGAAAGAAAAAAAAGAGTGAAGATAAGGTTTAGTCAATGCGCAGTTCTTTGGTTATTGAACTTGGTTGGTGACAAGCGCTGCTTATCAACGATCAAGGCCAGCAAATATCAGGGCAGAAAGAAAGTAAAGTGAAGAACAGAAATTCTCAGCTAAGCCAGAAGTTTGAATAGAAAGGAAGAAGGGAAGAAGGAAAGAAGAAAAGAAGGAAAGAAAGATAGAGAGATAGAGAGATAGAAATAGAGGGCACAGGGACGCGAAAATATCGAAAGGGATGCAACCCAAATATAAGAAACAGGGGAGAAGAAGAGGGGGAAAATATGGCAATCAACCGTTTGCTTCCACTACCTAAAATTGGCAGGCACGTCACGTCTTTACTGAAACTGCTGCAAGCTAATTGCTCGTTTGCTTCCTGTTGTTCTTGTGACATGATAACACTTGCCTCCCAACATCCTTATCCTCATTTAGGACTGGAGCGGAGCTTTTCAAGCCTTCTTGGTATAACTGCTACCACAGCTTTGTCCATCCCTAGACCGAAACGAACCACTTAGATGATTGAGCCATGTCATGTCTGTCCTTCCCAACAAAGATACATGTGCCCTCTTCCTTTGCGTTAATATAAATTATGGGGCCTGGGTTTCTGACGAGGAAGTGATGGTGTTTCTCAGTTTGTGGGAAAAAATCTGCCCGAGCAGAGCAAACGAGCCAGGTGACTTCTTCTTTTTTTTTTCTGATCTTGACTTGGCAAGAGCAAACTAAGCTAAGCTACCGGCTATTTTATCTCTTCCTTCCTAAATCTACGTCGTGGACTCCTTCCATATTGCCAATGATTCCTAGCTCCTGCTCTTCCTTTGTGGCAGCTACGAAATTGCTTTGTAGGATAAGGTCTTATAGGGTTAGCGCATTCTTGGACATGTCAGCCTCACATCATCAGCAATCCTTCTTGTGATCCTCCGACTGAGATTGGCAATACCCTAAAAGCTACAAACCCTGTAAAAATAATGTCGTTGGGTTCGCGTCTTCATTTGTTGGTTCACCCGCATGCTTCTTGGATAAGAGAAATGAATAAGGAAAAAAGAAAGAAAAAAAAAAAGTATGAATATGAAATCTCCCCCTATCCCTCTTCCCAAAGAAAAATGAAACTTGCAAGTCTGAGAAAACAAATGAAAACAAATAAAGAAAATACACCTATCATGAAAGGACCAAACTGGTATGACAATCGCATCGTACGACTTCTGACGTCATGCTAGAAGAATGGGTATAGAAAGATCGACGCCACCAGAAACAGTACGTACACATACACACAAAAACCCCAGTCTTCTCATTCAAAGGTCGCGTTTTTGTTTTCTTCGCGTGGTCGTACGCAAACACACATAATAAAACAGACACCTACCCATCATCCGAGTTCACAGTGTAGCCTTGGTCCATCAGACCCCTAACTGTATTTTTCAACTGTGTTTCGGCTGCACTCTCTGATGTCCCTGCTGCGGCGGCGGCGGCACCCGAGCCTGCACCAGACGTGATGACTTTGTCTGCCAACTCAATCTTCTTCTGGCACGTGAGGTATATCAGCTCTTCAACCGTGTTCCGGGCAATCAGGTGGATGACCTCAACGGGTCTAGTCTGACCGAGGCGGTGGGCACGGTTCTCAGCCTGCTTGTCATCTTGTGGGTTGCTCGACATGTCGAAAATAACCACCTTATTAGCAGCAGTGAGATTAATGCCTGTGCCACCAGCACCTGTCGTGAGGAGAAAGACAGGAATATCGGGGTTCCGCTGAAACCGGTTAATCTCAGCCTGGCGGTCGCCGACGGCTGATTTGCCAGTAAGCTGGCAGTGCGGAATGCCGTCGCGGTTAAGGATATAGGATAAAATGTCGATGACCATGCTGAACTTGCTGAAAACCAGCACCCGATCGCCGTTTTTCTTGTATTCATCAATCATCTCAAGCAGCTTCAGCACCTTGCCACTTGTTTTCCACGAGCCCGCCTTGATGTCGAATTCCTTCAGGAATCGCGGAAAATCGGCGCAGTACAGGTGCAAATCAAAGTCCGAACGGCCACGCAGGTCGTTGTGAAGAAGATCAAACTTGGACTCGGCTAGGTCAAGCTCGCGGTGATCCACATTTTTGTACAAAATCTGGGCCATGTCATGAACCATCTTGTCGGTAAAGTGATGACGGAATAGCTGCGGGTGCAATGCCGCTTTCTTCATTTGGATCCATATGTTGTTCATATCGTTGTCACGAGCACCGGTCTTTTTCGTCTTAACCTTTTGGTCGTTCTCTGCGCGGAAGAGCTTTTCATACTTGTCATACAGCTTGCGTTGCTGGTCAGGTAGGTCACAGCGGATAATACGCTGTGTCTTCTTGGGGAGGTTCTGGCCAATCTGGTCCTTGAGTCTCTGTAAGATAAAAGGTTCCAGGATCGAACGGGCGCGGTTGACACGTTCACCGTATAAGAGAGCCGTGTTGGAGAGATTTTTACTGTGAATCTTGTGGTCAAAGACATACTGAATCTCTTCCATGTGCGTGGAAAATAGATAGGGATCAACAAAGCTGAGCAGCGAAATCATTTCCATGAGATGGTTTTGAATCGGCGTGCCTGATAGAAGCAAGCGCCAGTTGACTTTGAGGCGGGCCAGGCGCTGGTATTGCTTTGTGGTAGGGTTTTTGAGAATCTGGCCCTCGTCGAAAATCGCGTTTTGGATGTTGAGACGGTTCATATTGTGGATGTCGACATTGGTACTGAGTTGGGTATAGGATGTGAGAATGACATGGGCTACCTCATCATCACCCAGCAAATCGTCGACGAGGTCGTTGCGAGCATCTTGCGAGCCACTGTACTTGACAATGGAGAGATGAGGCGCAAACTTTTCAAACTCGGCCAGCCAATTGTCGAGAGTCGAAGGCGGTACTACAATGAGATTGGGAAACGGCATATCCTCCATCTCGTCTGCCTCGTAGTCCTGGACCATGCGGCACATTAGGCCAATGACCTGGCACGTCTTCCCTAATCCCATGTCATCGGCTAGGATGCCACCAAAGCCTTTGCGAAACAGCAGGTTCATCCAGTTGACGCCAAACACCTGGTAGTCATGCATAGGTAGAGCAGGGTTCATGTTTGCAGGCTGGCCCATCTTCCACATTCTGCCTCGGTGGGTTGTAGACGAAGTCGTTTTGGTCGCCTGGCCTACGTTATTCATGCCCCAAGAGTCGATTTCCTTCTTGATTTCTTGTGCACGGCGATCACTCTCGACGACAATCTGATCAACTGCACTGATGGCTTTGGTGAATGATGAAATCTTTTCCACCACAGCCTCGCCAATATTAACCATCTGCTTCTTGCCCCGAACCGTCTTCTGCTTTGAAACCCTTTCAATTTGTGAAATAGAGCGGAATGGACGGTGGCTGAGAAGGTGCGTTAGACTATCCTCCTTATCCCCTGTCAAAGCAGCGAGATCACTCATAATGATCTCGTTCAGCATGTCGACAATTTTGTTGCCACTCTGCCCAACAATTTCGGGTGTCGAGTCACGACTAACATAGGAGTCCATGGCGAGTTCATCCTCATCATCTGAAATGACAAGCAGTTTCGGGCGTACCAGCTTCTTCTTGGCGACGGGAACAGGAGGCGGTGTAGACAGCTTGAAGGGGGCCTCTTGCGAAGTGTTGGGGGATGGAGAGCGTGATCGAGGGCGCAAGCCATGCACAAGACGACGGCGGGGACGTCCCTTAGGGGGTGATGAAGTGATTAATATTTCAGGAGATTTGGAGCCGGGTTGTTGGGCTGGTTTGGTGGTGGTGTTGTTGTTGTTGGGAGGAGGCTTGGCAAGATCTGTGAAAGTTTGAACCTTTCCAGACTTGGGCGATGGTGGTGTGTACTGGAAGGAGGAAAAGTCGAGCTTGCTGATAGCAAGTTTTGCTTTTTTGTGCTGAGGAGAACCAACCCTTTTCATAGTCGAAGCAAAGTTCGTTCGTCGAATGTCAGCCCGATTGTGACCATCATCATCGTCGTCGTCGTCGCTGACTTCGATCATATCGAAGCGGCGCTTGTTACTTGCGTTTCCATCTGTGACACGCAGGGCAGTTACGGGGCCACCCAAAGGAGAAGCAGATGCTGTAGTGCTAGCAGTAGAGTTGGTAATGGGAGTCGTGGCCTTGAAGAACTGTGAGATCATCCCCTGCTTAGTGAGATGAGCTTGCTTAGTGGCTTGGAGAGGCGATGAACGCGGGACTTCAACAACAGGCGGTGAAGGAGATAACGAGTGGATGGGCGTCGGTGACTGCTGGAGGGCAAGAGGCAGGGCTCGACCAAGAGCCTGCGTGGGCTGGATAGGAGAGGAGCATGGCACCATATCAAGGGGAATGGTAGCAACCTCAGGAGAGCTGTCTTGGTCATTGCCCTCGTCGTTATCATCATCGTCTTCTGTATCGCGAAACTCGGGGGGTGTCGAGCGAGGAGGCGGATAATCTACGAAGCTGCGGCTTCGAGAAGTTGCGAACGAGGGCATTTTGGGGCTGTTTTTGCGGTGAAAACAAAATACAGCAGGCGAGACGAAGGAGGAAAAAAAATACAGGGAAAAATAGTCGAGAAAGGATGAAGAATGGCTTCGTAATTGGCCTAAGCAAAAAGACGGCAGGCCGAGCCAATCTTCTTCCCCTTGGGCCTGGTTTTTGAGTGGGACAAACAATAACACAACACACAGACAGGCCCTAGCAACGGGCGTGGAGGAGGAAGATAGACGCCTGGTGCTCAAGTCAGGGAACCATGGGCTTTTACCGAGCCTTGTCGTTGATTAATGCACAGTAGTGGGGGGCTCGTTCATCAACAACAGTGCTACCAATGAATGGGCTAAGGACGGGTAAATCAGAGAGCTGGTAAATTTGGTGATGAAATAAAACTGCGATAATGTGCGTGTGGAACGATTCTGAAGGGGCCAAAGGAGGAAATCGAAAACAACATGAAGTGGTGGATGATGGACTTGAAAGGGCAAAACAAACAGAGCACTTGAGCTTCACAACGAAGCGTTCGGGGGAAGCCGAGCAAAGCGAGCCAGAGGTGAAAATTTCGACTGAAAGAATGCCGGAGGGAAAAAGAAGGCAGTCTTGAGGGTTGTTTGAGGGAATGCATGGAGTAGGGTTAGAACAAGATACATAGCAATCACATTGGAGTCTACCCAGCCGGACAAGCATGCAGATGGAGATCAGATACAGCAGAGGCTATTGCCTATTTGGAGTCAGTCTGGTCATGAAGTCGCAAATTTTCACAGCATCAGGCGCGGTGGTGAAGGGCGCGTAGCCCTCAGAACTAGCGGCGCACGCCGTCACGTGCTGGACTACAAAGCAAGCAAGCGCGCTTAGACCCATCGGACACGCTCGCACGTGACTTTTGGACCTAATTATACTTTTTCTGGGTAGATTGGCTGTTCCTACTGTAAAGTGGAGCCTTTGACTTGACGCAGGATGTGGGGCGTGACGCGGGCTACCATAGTGTGAATGAATGGCCGTAGTCCTAAAGCTTAAAGCTATTGGACTTTGTCATAGGAAGAAGCTTCACTCGAGCCAGCAGACACAGTGAGATTTTCCCGCTGAGCCTACCGAACTAATACTGTCCGCTGAGATATGCAATAGAGGCAACTGCATTCTGCTACTTTCTATCCCTATTTGGCCTCTTCCCTGGCTTAGCGCTTCGTCTACTGCGCAATTAACGTCCACGATACTGAAAACAAACATTGCACCATGGCTACACGCAGAATCATATCTTCTGAAAAGACTTTCCTCGACCAGGATGGCACCTCGGCTCTAACCAAGTCCGATACGGCTCCCGCGGTGCCCAAGTAAGTCGCGGCGCCCTCCACCCCGTAATCATCGGGCTGTTCCCCAGACAAGGCTGACAAATCTACCAGGGAGGTCATCATGAAGCTCATGGGCTTCACTCTCGCCATGATTATTTGCCCTATCGGCTCGTACTTCCTTACAGTAAACTCTGTATTCAAAGGTACCGGGCTTCGCACAGCAATACAGAAAGCGAGAACAGTCAGGCGGGAACCAGACGGCTAACTTGCGGAAATCCAGGAAACTCCTCATACGCCGGCGGCTTGGCCGCCATTATCGCCAACTTTGTGTTGATTGCTTATGTGATCGTTGCTATGCGCGAGGACCAGTCCGAGCAACACGGCGAGAAAAAGGAGGGCAAGAAGGACCAGTAAGAGCGGAAGGCGGCGACACTTTACGCGGCGCGGCGTGGTATGGACTCAGTCAGTGGGCATGTACTACTGGTCTTGGTGTCTTGCGCTATGTGCGAGCGGTAGTCGACTATGCTATCTAGTTAGAATGTCCACTAACTGCATACGCAAGCTACACGTATGGACATGCGAGTCGATATGGGTAGAAGAATCTTGTATGCGCTGTGTACGCATGCCCTGTATATCCACGGCTTTTCCTTTGGCCTGGACATGTGGCCTTAAATCTATGCATAAAACTTGGCCTTGAAACACAAAGAAAAAAAAAGAACGTACAGTGTTCTCAAAATGTCAGGAAGCCATGGAATAAATTAGGCAAATCATTTAAGCAGCTTTCGACGTCTCAATAGAGCAAGCAGGCGCAAGACAGGGCTGAAATCAGAGAAATAAGGATGGCAACAGACCGCGTGTTTCAAATGTCGAATTGCAAAACAACGATCCCAAACATGGCTTGATACAACTACATACAGGCCAGCCAAATAGGCCGCATTGGCATCACAAAAGAAGACAAGGAATCAACCAACAGCGTTAGGACAGCACGTAATAGAATAAGAAACAAATCTAAATTTGAAACCACCCAAAATGACCACGATACAACAAGCACATGCACCATTACCCGACGTCCCGTTTCCGTGTCCGGAGTGGGTGTTGCAGTGCAAAAAAGCTAACAGGAGAAAATAAGCCAGAGTGAACCATGAAACGCCAACAGTAGAAAGAGGGTTTCCCCGTTTTGGACCGAGACAGAACGATATGAAGATAAAAAAGAGAAAGTAAAAAAGCGGACGGATGGGATGGGATGGGAGCACACAAGTGGAATAATGAGTATGGTGTCGCCCGCCATGTTCCCGTTGCGTCGCAGGTTCGCACACGGCAAAAATTCCTGAAGCCCTGGGGCAAAAGAGCCTGAGGTGAGTATGACGTAAGAAAATGCAAGCCAGCGACTATGACGCAAATAAACCATTAGGAGCCTCATTCCAACACAGAAGAAGCTGCGCCCAAAAGGGGGGTATCAATGGAGAGATGGCGAGCATAAAAGCAAAGAAAGAAAACTGGCAAAGAGAATGAGGACCGATGAAAAGAAAAAAACAGGCGTGCTGCAATATCCAAAAGACTGGCCACCCCCGTGGGATAGCCACAGACCATGCGACAGAGTAGAGCGAGGAATGAGAACTAGAGATCATGGTCCGCTACCCTATTTGCGGAATGTCTTCTTGAACCAACTCTTGCGCTTCTCCTGGGGCGCAGGTGCAGCCACGGGCGTAACTGTGGAAAGCTGAGTTTGCGGGGCAGCCTGGGAGCTATAATTGTTATGGCTGTAGTTTGGACCGCCGCTAGAGCTTATTTCACTGCCGGTAGGATCGTGTTCCCCGGAAGCACCGCTTCCAGTGGTGTGGTATGAAGGATAAACTGCGGGTGCGTTGCGGGGTCTCTGTTGGGAGTCGGAGTAGTTGTTTGGGTTTCCGTAGTAACTACCGCGGTTGCCATCTCTTGGGTTGCCTGCAAGACATATATGTTAGACGACGATCACGTTTACATGGTGAAATAAAACTGAACTCACTATAGACGCTGGCACGCTTGACCCAAGTGTCTTTGGACGGGGGTACATAGTTTGAGCGCGTAGAGTAGTTTCCGTCAATTGCGGCCTCGAAGTTCCTGATCGTATCGAGGGGGCGCTCCCAGCGGCTTCTGGTAGGGTTTGACACATCAGGCTCAACTGTGGAAAGAAAGGTGTCAGACGTGCGATTTCTACCAAGGTTGGGTTTACACCAAGTGGCGCGAATGTGACCGAGACATTCAATATAGTGCTACTTGGCGAAAGTGCCACGATAAAACTTACCGATCAGGTTGCCAAAGGGGTCCTTGTGCTGAATGGAGCGAAGAGAGGGCATGGAAGTTGCCTGCATGGCAGCAATGGCGGCTAGAGAGCAGACAAACCGTTAGCATGATACGCGCAATGAAGGAAATTTGGGGTTGCACTTGGGCGGCTTACCGGGCTCGGCCTCATTCATGGCTAGGGAAGGGTCGGCTTTGGTGTGGAGACGACGAGATTCCTTTTCAGCGGAACTTTCGAGATTCTCGGATTTGCGAGATCCAGCTTTATTGGAGCTCAAGCTAAACCCACGAGAATGCTTGCGTTGATGGGCTGCAGTGGATTCGTTCGAAGGCGCCTGAGAAGTTTCAGTGGCCCGGCGGTCAAATTGGATGTTTGACGGGCGAGAAGAGTAGTCTTGGTGGTGGTGCGGCTGCTGCTGCTGCTGATGATACTGATCCTGCGGGTGACTCTGATATTGGTTTTGCTGATGCTGCTGCTGGAAATTTTGGTGCTGATTGTGGGGGTTGTAGCCTTGGTTGAGAGGAGCAGCAGCCTGGTATTGTTGGTCGTATGAAGCCATGGTGAAAGAGGATGGGCTGCGAGGGGGCTCGCGGGACTTTAATAGATATCAACGAAAGCTGGGATTAAGCGAGTACAGTCTAGTGCTAGCAGCAGGAGTGTTTCGGTGGGTGCACGGGCTGATAGATACGGCACACGCAAGGAATGATGTAAGGATATAGTGGATCACTAATGCCAGAGAAACAGGCCCTGGTCGGTTTTGTAGGGATCAAAGCCAAAGATGCGCAGAAACTGAGGCTGTGAAGCGGGAAAGCTGTAAACCCGACTAGGAAACGAAGCTGGTGGGCCACAAAAAGCAAAAGAGAATGTTGCAATGGGAGGCGTGTGGCGGCGGATCCGGACAAACAAGGGAGCAGCGAGAGACAAACGAACGGCTTGGGGTCGAATGGTTTTACTCGACGGACGCAAGATAAGGGAGAAGCAGACAGGAAGTTGAAGAATGGCCGTTTCTAGTTTAATAGTGTGGCTGTGTGTCCCTTTTCTTTTTCTTGTGTGATTTGAAGGGGTAGAAAGAGGCTGCTTATACGAGCGAACGGGTAGACCTGGTTCTTTACTAGATGTCTATTTTTTCCTGCTGTCTTGTTTGCTGGTAGAGTAGACGAGCCTGCGAGCGAGTGTTGCCTGGCCAGCAGGGATAAAGCCAAAGTGGAAATTGGAAGGGTGTTTTGGGATGAATCAGAGAGCCAAGGAAAAAAATATGGAAGACTAAGTGAAATTATGGCTGCAAAGCTGCTCTTGGACTAGGCGATAGCGATGGCAATAGATAGCCAGGGTGAGAGCCTGTGGCTTGGGGGCGTGGGTGGGCAGAGATAAGCCAAGGAAAAGCGAGCCGGGATGGAATGGGGGTGGAAAAGATAGTAAATCGGATGGGAAAAGAAAAAGGCTTGCGATCAAGGGCGATGACGAAAGGGCTATCCAGTTGAGAATCGACAGGACAATGCGGTAACGAAGCAAGCAAGGAAATAAAAAGAGAATAGCGGGAAAGGCTGCGGCAAGTCGAAGTGGGAATAGTATTCGGATGTGGCAAAGAAAAAGAGGGACAGGACGAGAACATGAGCTGGAGCGAAGATCGGGTGCAGCCACTTATATATGTGTGCGACGAACATGGGCACTGGACACAAGACCAGCAACAACAGATGTACGTACCACAATCGTTTTATCGAGAAGGACCAGCCTAAAGACCACCCTTTTGCTTGGTCTCTTCTCTTCTGGTAGCTGCAAAAAAGAATTTTGCTCCTACTCCCTCTAGACATTTTTTTCGACGAATTTTTCACTGCCTTTCCGTTTTCTATGCAACCCCCAAGCAGCTTCTCTGGTGGGCGGGGGTGTACTGATTTAGAGTCGGGGCGCGTATCTAGATGGCGGGGGAGGGGCGTGCAGATAGGAAATCCCATTACTGAATAAAGAAGCGGCCCACCAAGGCCGGCTTCCAACCCTTGTTGGCCTCACACCACCGAGCGGAGGAAGAGCTGGGTACTTTCTGCTGTAGCTGGTACTGCGGCACTTCCTGCTGACGTTGTACCATAGCTATGGTGGAAGGCCCAGCGAGTGACTTGCAGCTCGGTAGTTGTCGAATGAGTAGCAAGTATAGACAACCAAAAGGGTACGTTGTGCTTGGTATATGTAAGCCACGCACCACTCGACGCAGAGCAGCACACGAGCTGCTTGGAGTTCTTTCTGCTGCTACTACCACGCCGTCTTGTTTACTAGCATTGCTCCTTTTGCTCGTATCGCTTGCATGTGAGGAATTTTCCCTCCTTCTCTCGTGAGTGGTTGCTCTCTTTTTTTCTTCTTCTTTTTTCCTTTTTTTTCCTTTCTTTTTTTCTCCTTTTCTCTTTTCTTTCTTTTTTTCTGTCCTTTTTTTCTCGTTCTCTCCTGGTTTTCCCTGGTTCCTGAATCCGCAGCTGGCTATTATTCTGGCTGGCGCCAATTTTCTCTATACATTATCGTGCTGCTATACATAGCGTACCTTTTCCCGCTAGGTCCTTTGGGCCGCCCCTAAATGCAAATCACGACCTTACGGTGTATAGCACCCACCCACGCCTGTCCAAACTATACTATCAGGGTGACGTAGGCCACAGCCACCAACAATCCAAGACACAGCGCGGTGCCAAAACACGAACATCGTCTAGCTCGAAATCAACTGAGATATTATTCGCTCCAGCGTTTGCTCCAGCCATGAAAGAGAGCTAGTGGCAGTTAATGCCTATTTTTCTTCTTTTTTCTCGCTACTTTACTACCATTTGGGCGCGGGCTTCTTTTCTCTTTTCTCCGCGTGCCGGCCAGCAAAGCTAGAAAAAAGCGAGCCAGCGAGCCAGCAAGCCAGCGAACACGCGGACACGCGGTCAAAGACAAGAAGTGCGAGGCGATAAACTAGGTTTCAGGGGGATGACTGTGTTCTGAATGACGCCATGGGACAAGCCAGTCCAGCCAGCCGAGTCCACTCTCGATATCAGCTTCTAGTGGGCGACCTATTGGCTCCCAGTTCAAACAGCCTAGCAGTTTAGTAAGAGAGGCAGATGAACCGGCAGAACGAGCATGAGACGTGCGATGTCCTCTCGCTGCCCTGTTTAAGTGATACAAAGCGAGGGGACAGGGCCTCGTGTTTAGCTGGCTCTGCCTATTTCCATCGGCCGATGGGCTTGGCCCAGCTCTATCCTGGGCGGATGATCGGGGGAACCACAGCCAGCTGTAGGCCTGTGCCTTTTGGTTTGCATTCAAGTTGGGGCCTATTTCTGCATTTCTGCATTTCTGCATCTCCAGACGCCTCGCTTCCAGTTCTTGCTGGCAACACGTTTTGTCTTATAGCATGCAAACCCGCGCCTTGTAAGATTACCTCTTGGCCAAGCCAGGCATATGCGTGGTGGCATCGTGGTGATCAAAAAGAGGCTGTTCGTATTTTGGTCCTCAATGGGTCTTCTTTCTCCATTTTTGCACAGACGTTATGCCGAGCTTGTTCTTTTTTCGTTTCTTTTCTTTTCTTTTCGTCGTCGTTCGCCTGGCTCCAGTTTCCATTTTCACTTTGCCGTTTTTGAGAGACACAAAGCATGTGCCAAGAAAATTGGAAGAAAGTAGCGTGAGCACAAAAGCCAAGCAAAGTTGGCCTTGGACGACCGTCTTGTTGATTTACTCCAACGAGAAAAGCGCTGGAAAGAAGCCACATCAAAAGTTTCAATCGCCCTTCCGAGCTTCCGGTGCTTTTCGTATGTTGAGCATGGGGGGGGGGGTGGACACAGGGATTGCTCTTCTTTCCTCGCAGGTTCTTTTGGAGGCTGCCTTGTTATCTGCTTGCAGCTTTTTCCTGTATGCAGGACAAAGGAGAGAAGAGAGAGAGAGAGATCTCTTGGAAACAGGAAAAACACAAACAAACAGTGAGAATCTGGTAGGGAGATTCCATGGCTGCATGATACTTCCTGGAGCAGTTTCAAGATCTTGCTTTCAAGGACCTCAGACCTCAACCCCGCCGAAGCCGGTTCGTCTCTTGCTTTCCGGTGCCCGCCCAAATCGTCTCTGTTTTGGTCTGGCGGCGCTTGGTTGGTTTCACATTTTACTTTTGGTCCAGCAGTCTCTCATTTGATTCGCCGTTTTAGCCCTAGCCTTTTTTTTTTAAAACATTTCTTTGCTTTAGTTTCCCAGACGCGTCTTGTTTGTTTCGCGGACGGCCACAACTAAACTGACATACACCAGTTCTCTCCATATTCGACTTGGTACCTAGACTCGTTAATGGCTGCACACGAGATTACTGCAATACACTTCAGTAGCAACCCCTAGCAAAGTTGCAGCAACCTACCTACCTATCCCCTTGCCACATGATATACCGTCTGCCTTCGTTTCGTTGGCCAAATTCTTACGGCTGTATGAACAGCCTTTCTTTCCTGTCTAGGCAAAGGTCAGGTCAAGGACAGGGGGTGCTGAAAAGCCATCTATGCAGCTTGGTCACCTGCACTTTTTCTTTCATCCCAAGCATAGAGACTCAGTTGGTTGCTTTCTATAGTATGTTCCATATCTCCTACTCGACGGCCTCTATGCAGAAAGATTGCCCGGGCCAGTCTTAGCCCAAACTCTCATGCCCAAGACAGGAATACAGCCATGAAGATAAACGCCGGTCATCCGTCTTGTTTCTGCCCTGCTCATTCACTCACTGTATTTACGCTTACCCGCCAGCCATTTGCTACCTCAGTCTTGGTCCAACGCAGGAACCAGTTTTTGACAGGCTATTGGTCGCATGTTCTATTATTTCTTGCTGTTTTCTCTCTCTATTTTTATTTGTTTAGCCAAATCCACACCCTCCACCCCTTCCGTCCTCGATTCACGTCGGCGCATGAACTGACTGCACCAGGCACTTACAATCCGACCGCCTTCTGTTTCCGCCTTGGCTTGTGTGATTGCTGTTGTCTCCGCTTCATGGGCTTTACAAGTCCCTATTACTTACGTGATTGTGTTATGGCTCTAGACAAAAGACCATCCCCCCCCCCCCATCTCTGCAGGCTGATAAACTGGCATCATGAAACACTCCAGCCATCTCCCTTATGCAATGTTGGCAAAATAGCATAGACAAACACGAACCGCTGCTTTGCATGATATACCATGGATCGAACCATTGTTTCCATTTTCCAGAAGGAAAATAGCCCTTGTATGGGCTGAAGACCACCATCTCTTGTTGTATTCAGAGCAACCCTGACGTCATTCCACTGCGCCTTGTAGCTTGGGTGTATAACCATTTTAGACATTTTATTATTATGTAAATTTGTCGTTACAGAATTTATCCAGCATTAATTCATTCGTAAACCACAGCCTCAAGCTGTTTTACTTGGCTTGATAACGACGTAGGCTTTTTGCGTTTCATGCACGAATTCAGAGTATTCCCTCGTTAAGAGAGGAAATCCCCGGCCTCGTCACTCATAGGGCCATGATAATAGGGGAGGGGGGGGGCGGGGAAGATAAGAAAAGAATCTATACCATCCATCTTCTTTGATACATCTTTTCCGTCGCATCGGCGTTGTGTTTCTTGGCCCTGTCTGTTGATTGATTTTTAGTTGGTAGGCAGTCTGTTTCTACTCATACACTTGTGCGCAATTTAGGGGCAAGTCAACCGATGTGCTTTCACAACATGACAACCTGTCTATATTTGTGTGTCAGTTTTCTTTTTGTCTTTTGCACGCCACTGGTAATCAAAACCGTGCCAGCAGCAACACAGCCCTGTCCCTACTGTTCCAAAGTCACCAAATCCCGAGCTTGTTGTAATGAAGATGCAACCACACCCCTTTACCCTCTTCTTGCTGCCATGTGTGTAGACCCAACCCCAAGTACATGTCTGCGCGTATGGTGCATAGAACGAGAACCCCTTGCATTCCAAAGCCACTTGTCTGCCATTACAGCCTCTCAGATAATTTAGATGATCTCGGGGTTATCGTCTCGTATCTCAATTCATACCATTATGGTGCAAACGGCGTAGCCTCAACAGCTACTCATCGTTACACGAACATTTGAGCTTGCGCCTGAACTTGAATTCAAACTTCATAAACTGTAGCCTACTGCGACCACTACCCTCAATCGAAGCTCGATTAGCTGCTAGACAAATGCCTCCGTAATTTGCTACAAAGCTCTGACAAAGTAAGCATGATAAAGTTCTTTAAAGCTCACAGGCAAGCTTACTACACTCTTGCGAAGATAAATGTCAGCCAAGTCCCGCCACCCGTACACGTAGTGGCACGCCCAATTCTGTCTCAAGTGCCCATTCGGAAGGGACTCAATACTGAGGAATATGCCTGGAAGGATTCCCTCTCCACGGACTTTTCTCACGAAGCCTAGTATACTTTCCAATCCTTTGCAAGCCGGCACTCTCTGTGACACTTGGAGCTGGGCGTTTGGCACTCAAAGGCTGTGCTACCACCTGAAGCTATCATTATAGAGCCAGGAGTCTCATTGTCTAAGCAGACCGTCGTGTCTTGGCTGAGTAAGCCTCAACGGGCCTGCCACCCACGTTTGCCTTGCATACTCTTGGTGGATCATGAGACCTGGCTTGTCTTATACTTGAGGCTCGTCAGAAGGCCTTACCAAGCTTTAACATATACTCTCGAACACCTTCACACAATGCCTCGCTGAGGGCAATGAAATGGTCTGGTGGGTTTCTTTACTCCAGAGTCTGTTACTTTAGCAAAGTGGCCTACCCGGCCTCATAGTGGTTGAAGTTTCGAAACACATGAACAACCGTTACCTCCAGGGACAGAATAACCATACCTCTCTATGTAGCGAGAATGCATCGAATACTGGCAATTCTGGATGAGGAGATGCTCGTTTGTCCCAATGCTGGACCAAGCGTACGAGAGTTGCACAATCACGGTGGCGTTATTGTTGTTGTATTCTTTTACGTCTACCTACTGTTGTTTCGCAGCAATACGACGGAAAGGCACTCACGGTGTCGCGGTCAACACATTTTGATCTGATCTGAATATATTTTACGTCTACAGGAATCACTAAGAATGGACGTCTGTTTAATTTTCCCACTTATTATTGTTATTGTATTGATTATCGTCTACCTACTGTTATTCCGCAGTAATACGACGGCGTGTTCCGGACAGAAGCTACTGGTTGATATCATCTTCCAGTAGCGTCTGGGCGGCCAGTAGTTGCAGGCTTGCTTAAACTTTGAGCGACTCCTATGCCTTTTTAGGGTCCGACGCTTCGGCCAGAAGGACTCTCGATCCGGCAACTTACGTCTGCTGGTTTTGATCTGAATATATTCTACTACGTCTACTGGAATCACCAAGATCAAACGACTTCTGTTGAATTTTCCCACCGCCGTCGACGCATCTTCATATGCACTGATATCACCGAAATTGGTGTGGTTGAAGCGGCTTAATAGTCTAGTTGGTTAGGACGTCGGATTCTGATTCCGTAAGCCCAGGTTCGAATCCTGGTTAGGCCTGAGCACCTGAGGTGTTATTTTTGCTCGTCTTGGTTCACGATAGAAGTCTAGTTTTGCGATGCCATTTTTGAAGGCAGGCCCATCCAGGGCCCTCTTTTCGCTCACGTGACGTACGCAAATGTCTACTCTTTTGCGTCGAGAAACGACACATGACACTTCGGCATCCTTAGAGAAAGTGCTTGTCGTTTTCTTTTGTTATTTCCAATACTTGTAGTTTCACTCATTATCCTCATGTCAAAAAGTAAGTACGTTATGCCTTCTCATATATAACGGCTTCAACAAACATACTCGGTAACACAAGCATTGCCTCTAAAATCTTTCGCAAGGTTACAGCAAAAAAAAAAAAAAAAAGAAACTCATCAAGAAAGGCTTGACCACGCCTTCCTCAGTTCATGCAAGTCCCATATCTCCCTCATCACTGATCACCATCTTAGTCATAGAACTAGACGTCTCGTTTGACAGTCACTCCCCAAATCTTGCTACTCAATGCATCATGGCAAAACAAGAGTTTTAGCAAATGGGTTTACTCCGTTATCCACAAAGGCATCCATCCACAGCCCTATTTACCAATATTGTGTTGGTCTAGAAGGCCCTACCTTCACGATTAACACAAATATCCAACATGGCAACTGCCTCTTCTCTGGAATCCCAACCATGCAGGTCGTATGACGTAGAGTAAACACCAAAAACCTGCTAGTTACGTTTATTCCCCTTCTTCCCCCCCATGACGTCAACCTCGACACAAACATCTTCAAATTCACCAATGGCTACAAGTTAGATGAGATGCCATCAAATCCTGGTAAGCTCATCCGTGGAAAGAGCAAGGAATGATGCTCCAATATGTTGCTGTTTCACTTTGTTGAATTGAATGCCCTTTCTTTTTTGTTCTAGGACAAGGCTAAGCTCTGTATCCTTGCCCATGACCCGACACAGCCAAATCATGAACCCATCTCAACCCAATTCCGTCCTGAAAAGTCATTATATCGAAGAGGGGTACAGCATGACGCGCAGAGAAGCACCGAAGGACTTGGCAGGCAGAGGGTGGTCAAACTTAGCACGGACGACACCAGAGTTACCTGTGTATATTTATTAGTACATATTCCGTTGAGTCTAGGCCAACTGGTTTAGGGGCCATAACATACCGTGCGAGCGAGTGATCTTGCCCCAGATGACACGGATCTTGGTGCCGCGGATCTCCTTGTGGCCACGGTAGACGTAGGCGACCTTCTTACCAAGGTAGAAGCTGCCACAGTTGTTAGAATGTGAATATTTGATGATTGTTCGCAGCTTGGAACTAGCAGAAAGATGACGGGTACTCACTTGGCACCTTCGGTGTTGTCGACACCCTCAATCTGGACCAGAGAGGTACCAGGGTTGGTGGTGTGCCGAGCGCGCTGGTAGCTCAGGTGGCGAGCCCTATTCAGTTGATGCAGTCAGCATTCATGTCCGATTTTCCTTCCGGAGTTCAAGCAGCTTCTTGAAAAAAATAAATCGCATGTCGTCGAATTTTACAGCTCGTCGCAATCATGGTAGCTAGTTGGCTAGCATCAAGTTCGTTTCGCGTCCCAGGAGTGTGCCGTACTTTGGCACAAACATTTCATGAAGCGGGGGGTGGGTGGTGAGATAGCGGCAGCAAATCGATCATATCCAGGCATAACATTCGAAGTAGCGTGTTGGCGTGGTGATATGCGGTACGGTGCAGTGCGGTGCAACTTACTTAACGTATACTACAAGAGTTTCAAAATGTTAGTTATCTGATCTTGCCTTTAGGGCACGCCACGAGTCGGCCGGTGGTGCGTGATTCTGAAGTTCGGCTTCGAATTCAAACTCGGTGTTCGCTCGACACAGTCTTCTCGTCGCTCGTGAATAGTATGCATAGTGTCGACTCACATCTATGACCGGCAGCCGAAGGCATTTTGACTGTATGATCCTTCTCAACTAAATTGACGAAAAGGAGATCGAGAGTCCGTTTGTGTTGGTTGACACGTCTATCTTGGTGATGCTCAGATGTTGAAGACTAAGGGCCACTAAATTTTTGGCCCTCGCTTGATTTAGGGTAAAATCACGTGTCCTGCCGTTTTTGAAAGCCTGTGTGTGTGGTGGGACATTTGGTGTGCTAAATTCCGATAAGAAAGCTGATAAGCAAGGGTGTGGCGCTCGCAAGCGCCACAAGAACATAGTCTTTCACCTCCGATGAGCACTCTCATTTACCCCACTTATCTTAGTCAATGATGTGCTTAGTGGCGCTATATTTTTACAAGCTGGCCTTGGGATAAATCTCCATCCACAAACCAAGGTCAGCTCATCTATATCGTAGATATTTGTTCTACAACCTCAAGATGGCCAAAACATTTCCCCTTTCTAAGATTCACCTCCAGTAAGATGAACTTATCGTCATCTTAATACTTAATTACCCAGCAGTAGCTCTCAAGGGTAGCGCTACCAATGTCATATGGACGACGAGAGCTACTACAACATACATGGCCCAGTTTGCACACATGTTATCTACGACCACCTTTTTGTACAACATGTGTGTCGATCCCGAGTTTGTCTCTATGGGACAAAGTGTTTGGTTGGCTTGCATAGGCTGAGGTGTGACGCAAGCTGTTTTACAAAAGAACAACCAGATTGATAATCAGATTCGCGTTTCGCACACTTGCATTTTAATCCACTAAAAGAGGGGCTTTTTGGTCTTTAGTGGGTCGGGCTATCAGGAAGAATGAGACGCCCCCCCACCAAAATATTCAATTTCTATCGCAAGGCCTCTCATGTACTTGCTACGTAGAGACGCCCTTTCTCGTCTCGCTGGAGATCCCTGCCAGATATATACTGATTACTACCACCCAAAGAAGCGCACTTATAAGGTCATGAGATGCAGCGGGGAATGGTCTTCTTTGGTGGAAGGAGGAGCGGCAAGTGGCAAAATCACATGAGGAAGGGCTGTCTCTAGAACCGGGAATGCACATACAAGCCCCCAAGCCTGATCTCGTCTCTGCATTAGGAACTCCGGTTTGTTCTTGAGGCTCCAAGAAGCCCATTGCGCCGCCGCCCGTGCTTGTAACTTGGAGATATCTCCAACCAATGCTACGCCTTTGTCGCAGAGAGGAGGGAACCTCTGGGGGCAAGGCTTTTATGCGGCTCGGTCTAGCAAAAAAATAAAAATACAACCCCCCGAAAAGTGAAAACAGCTAAATGGTACGATGTCAAATTGAACAGGGTATGTGGTTCAAACAAGCCTAGAACACAACGTCCCATCCAGCTTTCATGTCCCGCCTACCAGAGTAGTAGTAAGATTAAGGAACGAAGCTCCTTTCCTGGAGCTGTCTTTCTCCATTCTGCCATAAGTAGCGCTTCTTCTTTATCCTAGTAGAGAATTATGCCGTTGCAGCGATACTGGCCGGCTACTCATAGCAAGAATAGAGCAAAAAGAACCCCCAAGCTCGAAGGATTTTTCAACACATGGTGGGCTTGGTGTCACGTATTGAGGTTGAGGGAGGGGTGGCAGCTTGCATTTGCGTAAAAGAACTGAATCCCGCCAGAGCAAGGAGATTTTCAACCATCCAAACAAACTTCGGACTACGGGATGGAAGTCCGATGCCAAAAACGCAAGCCAGTGGATAGGGGTCCCTATCCTCGATTGTAACCATTAAGGCAGTTGCTACAAATATACAAGTACCTACATCCCTATATAATGACTAATAAAAGAAACATAATTTATAAGCTAGGTGCTACAATTGAAGCGGGAAAATATGGCAAGGCAAACTCAAGTGTTGGAGGCGGTAGGAATGGGGAAGCGTAGTAAGTAACGTGAGTAAAAAGATGGAGTTGCGCCAAAACACCGAATTAGCCAAATCAATTGTGACAAATCGTCCTTCAGTTGCCAAACGCCGAAGTAACTGCTTAGCCCGGGATCGGCCTTGCTGTGCGTGATTGGCTTCACCACTGTCTATACTTTATCATGGTCTAAAAAAGGCTCTTGCTTTGCTAGAAGAGGGCACCAATAGACATGGAGAGAAGTACAATATACATGTACACACGTACGTACTCTTTCTTTTGTTGCAGCCAGAGAAGTACATTTTAGCATTCGCAGTTGCTTTCTTGGATCCGACGCTATCACCAGCCTCTTTTCTGGGGCTCCTCGTTTATTTTTCTAGGCGAAATAGATTGTTGCCCTTTCCTCAGAAAGCGAATTTACCAGCTTGCGGCTCTCTGCATCCACCCACTGGGATGGTGTGGTGGTTATTGCGTTTGTTCTCCAATTTTGTATAATATACGGACATACATGAATCAGTATTAACTAGTAGCCCATCTTGGTCCGATTTGCTTCTGTGCACCCTTTTGGCTACTTGCCTTGATCAACGGACAAGTTCTTGCGGGTTTTGCTGTCGCAGCTTCCTGCTTTCTTGAGCTTGAGCTGATTTAGCGCCTATGGGCTTCCTGCTTTCCTTTAACAGTCTCTATATTCAAGTGCTAATAGCTGTGCTAACCGAGCCGCCTGTTCCCGCTTACCTTGGGTACTTGCTTTTACTTGACCTGGGACATTGTGCCTCGCCGCTTCTCTTAAGCGGTTAAGCGGACCCCTCCTTCTCTCCCAGCCCATACATCCCATCCTTCATCCCACGGTGTAGCTTTCTAAGCAAGAACTGGCGCTCTTGTCTGTACCAACCCTCAACTCAGCAACTGCCTCTGCTTGTTCATCGAAATTGATCCTCCTTGCCCCTCTCTTTTCCCCTTCTTCTCTTTCCTCCTCTTTTCCCTCTGCCTTCCCTTCCCTCTACTTTTCCTTTGCTCTCCCTCGCTTTTCCCCTCAGCTTTTACTTGTCTTCCTCATATTTTCTCTTTTAGGGATTCTCCAGCTCGAACAAATCCAAGTTTAACTTTAGGCCGGCCGTCGCCTCCACATTCCACATCATATGCATGTAGTTACGCTGCTGACCTGCCCATAATTTCTTCCCTCTTTCTTTCCTCCTACAAAAACTCCGCTTGGTCTTCTCTGCTTCTTCTCTCTCCCTCATTTTCTAGCTGTTTTTCTGCTCCTTCATTTCCCCTCATAATTCCATCATCACAACTCACATACAATGGCTGGCCATATGAACGATCCTGCGTACGTCTCTCCTGCTTTTTACCCTTTGGCCCTCTATGATGCTCTCCGTCGTGTTAGACTATAGCTCGGGAGCTTTTTTTGCCCAATCTGCGGTCGAGCTTTATGGAAGCTCAAGCTATCTGTGCTGTCTTCGCCCTCCTTGTCGCAATCCATCGCATCGGAGCTATATCAGCCACAGAACGACCTATCAACCAACCATACCACCACATCTTGAGCTTCCTTTTGTCTCGTCGACAAAAACAAATTGAGAGCTAACGCAGCATCAAATACAGTGCAATTGAGCTGAAGGACAACACGACCATCGTCGTGCTGGGCGCCTCTGGTGATCTCGCTAAAAAGAAGACAGTGAGTTTTTAGCCATCCGTCATCGGCTTATGGTGTAAGCTATAGTCTATGGCCTAGCCTGTAGCCTGGAGTCTGTAGCCTGTGCTTTATACAGCGACATCTTTCTAACAGTCTTCCTAATCGCCTAGTACCCCGCTCTCTTTGGCCTGGTAAGCAAGCCTCTCTTGCCGTTAGCGAATCGCAAATTTGCATTCCCCAACATCCCATGATGTGGCATTTCCTATGGCACACAAGCCTTACCTCCCCATTTCCGCATATTTGCCGTTAACGTGCCTTTTCTTCGATAATTTAGTACCGCAACCAGTTCCTACCCAAAGACATCAGAATCATTGGCTATGCCAGAACCAAGATGGATCATGACGATTATATTCGTCGCATCCGCACTTACATGAAGACTCCCACTCCCGAGATGGAACAACAGCTTGACGACTTCTGCAAGCTGTGCACTTATGTTTCTGGCCAATACGACAAGGATGAGTCTTTCCAGAACTTAACTCGCGAGCTAGAGGCCCTCGAGAAAGGCAGACCCGAGAACAACCGTTTGTTCTACATGGCTCTCCCTCCCAGCGTTTTCACCATTGTTTCTCAGCACTTGAAGCGGTGCTGCTACCCTGAGCGTGGTATCGCTCGTGTCATTGTAAGCAATCAACGACTTGGTTAGCAATCGCCTCAATAAGTTCTAACCCTTTTTCTTTCTCTACATTGTAGGTCGAGAAGCCCTTCGGCAAGGATCTCGCCAGCTCTCGGGAGCTCCAGAAGTCTCTGGAACCTGACTGGAAGGAGGATGAGCTCTTCCGCATCGATCATTATCTTGGAAAAGAAATGGTCAAGAACATTCTCATCCTCAGATTTGGCAACTCCTTCCTAGGTGCCACCTGGAACCGCCACCATATTGACAGCGTCCAGATCACTTTCAAGGAGCCCTTCGGCACTGAGGGTCGGGGTGGCTACTTTGACGAGTTCGGCATCGTTCGCGATGTCATGCAGAACCACCTTCTGCAAGTTCTCACCCTCCTCGCCATGGAGAGACCAGTATCTTTCTCCGCCGAGGATATCCGCGATGAGAAGGTCCGTGTGCTGCGCTCAATCCCCGCTATTGAGCCTAAGGACGTTATTATTGGTCAGTACGGCCGTTCATTGGATGGCAGCAAACCGTCATACAAGGAGGATGACACTGTTCCCAAAGACTCGCGATGCCCCACTTTCTGCGCTCTGGTTGCATACATTAAAAACGAGCGTTGGGACGGCGTGCCTTTTATCATGAAGGCAGGAAAGGCGCTTAACGAGCAGAAGACAGAGATCCGAATCCAGTTCAAGGATGTCACTTCTGGTATCTTCAAAGACATTCCTCGCAATGAGCTTGTTATGCGCATTCAGCCAAACGAGAGTGTCTACATCAAAATGAACTCCAAGCTGCCCGGTCTGAGTATGCAGACTGTCGTCACCGAGCTAGATCTGACCTACCGCCGCCGCTTCTCTGACCTGAAGATTCCCGAAGCCTATGAGTCGCTTATTCTAGACTGTCTGAAGGGTGACCATTCCAACTTTGTCCGCGATGACGAATTAGATGCCAGTTGGAGAGTCTTTACCCCACTGCTGCACTATCTTGATGATAACAAGGAAATCATTCCGATGGAGTATCCCTACGGTAAGTTGATGTTGTACTGGATTTCGTGTATACGTCAGCCATGATTTCATGCTAACTCGGTCATAATAGGCTCCCGTGGCCCGGCTCTGCTGGACGACTTCACTGCGTCATACGGATACAAATTCAGTGACGCCGCTGGCTACCAGTGGCCCACTACTTCGGCGCTCCCCCGTAAGCTGTAAGCTCGCTAACCCAGTCAATCGCTCTGGCAAGATCAGTTTTTTTTTGGGGGGGAGGAGGATAGTGGCATCTGTTTTGAGTGTTCTCTAGTCAGCCAAGACTCAGTGTACAATAGCATGAAAGGAGCTGCCACTTTTGGTGATACATCCTCAGGATAGTCAAAATCTCCTTGTTCGATTCGATGTGCTATTTCTTTCTATCTACCATTCTTCTTTTACCTCCTGTATCACGATGAAGAAAAGAATTGTACCGACCCAAGAGTGAAGAGTGGATAGAAGGGAGCAAGAGAAAAATCTCCGTTAAATTTCGTATGATTGTAAAAGACGAGCAAAATGGTAGACACTAATAGAAGAAAATCAGGTGCTGAAAACACATGAACATGAATCGATTAATAACTAACTCAGCGCATCCATAGGGTTATTGTCTTTTCCTCCCAAGGGTTGCCGTCCACAATTATGTCACGTGAATGCGTGAAAGATGTCAGAACACGGTCATAGAGAGGACAAGGCTGTATTCTAGGACCGAAATAAGGTAAGCATACTGTGGGGCTGTAAAATCTTGCCTTTCCCCATCACCAAGTCAGACATCATTAATCATCATTTGCTCCCCTCTACCAAGGCTTTCACGTGCTTCGATTGATGTCAAGCTGTTATCTTTCTATTTGAGTGTCTCTATACTGTATTGGACATCCTAGTTCGCGATCCGATTACCTGGTGATTTCAGAGTTGTCGTGCGTTGCCTTCTTTTCTGTCCTTCCATTACTTTGGCAATGAGCCCCTAACCCTTAAACCGCCAAACGCGACGAGGCTTTGTTTCAAAATAACCACACGGCTACCGCGACCAAAAATTTAAACATTTGCTTCTTTTCCTCGCTAAAAACACTAGGAGTTATTGGATTTGCAGATTATCTTTTCTCTCGCTTCTTGCTTGACAGCTTCGATCTTGAGACAACCTGAGCCTGAGATCACTCCAGAGCCTTTGTCGAACCCTAATAAGGGTGCACACAAACGTTATAGGGTTCAAAGCAACAACAGATGGTCTTCCTTTTTGTGCCAGCTCTAATTCCCTGATTATTCTTGGCCAAAGTTTTCTTCGTCGTCCTCGCCCTCGCCCTTGCCTTGATTTATTTTTGTTTTGCTCTATAAATTCGTGCTTTCTCTTGCTTAATCACCACAGACCCCAGGCAAAGCCATCCGCTCTCCTGTCCTTCTCTACGAGCCTTCGAAGCCCACCGCTATCGACCAAGCCCTTTTGCGCCAATAAGACAGAACACCATCGCATCAGCCCGACAACCAGCATTCGCCTGCGCTTTCTCTATTCTTTGATTGTCTTCTCGCTCAATGTTTGGCCACTTTCCATTTTGACGATTCGCCATTTTGATCTCATCCCGACCTGATCTGGGCTGGCCATCGACCACGCTTGACTCAACCTGAATATCCAGAATATACCCTTCACAACCACGGCCATCAGGTATCGCTGTGATACCGAAGAGTTATTTGCCAATATCGCATCGCCCGTCCTGTTTCCTAGTCGGCTAGTAGATTACTCGCCATACTAGTCCAAACGCAGCGCACTCGATGCCTGGAGCAGTAAACATGCATAACGGCAACGAGGCAGGCCTGAGTGAACCTCAGGCCAAGTCCGTCATGCCCACGTTAAAAGACCAAGCGCAAGATGTTGTTCGTGAAAGTCTGGCCGAAAATAGCAGCAACAACAACACTATGACGCTGCCACTCAGAGGCAACAACCTCCCTCCAGAAATCATGCACATCTCGGACGGCTTCATTCCGCTATCCAAAATCATTACTAGACTCGCTCAGCTATGCCATAATCAACTCTCGGATAAAATTCGTCAGATTGCCTCGATGCCAATGCCCACGCCCCAACAACCCTCTATTGCGAATGGCCCGGTACACAGCAGTGCTCTCGGCCAAAAGGAGGAGTTTGACCAGTCCAATGAAAGTGTTGCAAGAAAAGTCGCCTTGAATCAGGCCATACAGAAAATGCACGGGAAATGGGTGAAAACATTGGTCATTGCGGATTGGAGTCGGCGCAGCCAAGACGTCAGCAAGCTCATTGACCTCAAGTCGCATCTGGGCCAAGTAATGATGGAATATGAGCTGCGGTTAGATCAAATGATTAATGTAAAGCGCGACTTGACGTTTGCCCGCTTGCCGAGCCCGGATCTCAAGACGGCGCTTCACGTACTGTCTACTGGAGACGGATCATACCTGCCTGATTTTCAGTTCATCGAGCCCGAGCCCATGTCAAATCAGGAAATGATGAAATGGATCGAAAACGTCAACACCTTATTAACTATTCGACTCAGCCTCGACGACTACGATAACATCCCCGTGCACTTCCACGACTACATTATCCGCGATGGCCGCGTCGTCTTTTCCGTACAGGGTGAGTTCGAAGTTGAGCTCACGATAGCCGATGAAGACCCTGCGCAACAGTTCTGGTTTGTGGACTTCCGCTTTAAGTTCTCTCCAGCACCCTCCGAAATCTCCCCGACTCTCCGAATGTACCTCGAGACAATGGTGAACAATGCCATTGCTAAGGACAATCTTACTGGCTGCTATAATTTCCTCCATGAGTTTGTTCTCACACACAAGGTCAACGAGATGAAGCGGCAGGCCATTGAGCTCAGCAAGACGTCATGGAGTGGTGTCCTGTCTGTTGAGACTCTCGATAGAGCCTTTTCTGCGCAGTACTGGCCCAATCGCCCTGGCCCTAACGGATCGAAGCACTGGATTATTGTGGCCGTAGAGGGCAAGAAGAAAAAGACTGGCTGGGTGAATCCAAAGACTACCAGTAATCTGGTAGCTACGTGGTTCCGGGATGGCAAGCCTGTCAAGGATGGCAAGATTCTATTTGATACTGCGAACCTGTCTATGGAACAGCTTGTCGTTACGGTTGTCTCTAGACACATGGAGTATATTTTCATGTCAATCTACAACACTCTTGCTACCAACCACATCTACTCATCACGCGAAGCACATCTCTCTGTCACCATCGACCCCGAGTGTCCTGCAAAGAGCAGTCTGACCATGCAATGTTCACACGAAGAATTGATTACTGTAATTATTGAGCCGACGACTGGCGAGTTCAAGCTCAAATCCCACTCCAAGGCATCTCACCAGGCCGAACTAAAGCTGAACAAAATGGTACACCCTGCCCAGGAAGGCGGTACCATCATGAGTGGAATTCGGTGGACATTCCTGGTGGAAGAAGTGTTCAGGAAGTCGAATGGCACAGGGTGGAAATGCTTAACAAACCCGCTGCCCATCGATGATATTAGAGGCGCTCTGAAGATTCGCGAGACCTCGTTTTGGTTTTTCGGTCTTCGGCGCACTGAAATGGCACCTTCGTGGCTTGTCCTCTGTGTTCTGAGGGCAAAGGGAGACGAGTGGTACCTCTGCAACGTGTAAGTCCTGGAATTTTGCTCAAGAGCCTGGTATCCGGGCTCCCCGTTCTCTCCTATCTTGATTTGAATGCTAACTGGCTAGATCCTCATCTTCCGCTTATCCCCAATCAAAAAATGTGCCCTTCAGGTTCACCCAGAGCCAGCCGGTCAAGCTCGACATGTCCTCACTTACTATAGACTTGACACCTCAGTTCTGGAGTAACTTGTCGGTTTCCATTCACCGCCAGATTGCTAAACACAGCGAAAAGCCAGATGACGCAAGCACAAGTACCAAGCAAAGTCCCATACATACGGTTATCAACTATGAAAACCAGGTTACCTTCTTGGGTATGCCCAAGGGCTCTACTGCTATGCAACTGTCTAGTATTATTCCTGGGGCATCTGTGGCGCCTGGGGCCACAGCCAACTCTAGAACCGGCGCTGGCACCACTTTGTCAAGTACCACTTCAACCAATCCCGAGGTGTCTCAGGGCCGCCGGGGTCCTTGGGCAGAAGATACGATTACTGTAATATTCAACAATGTTGTGCCTGGGCCACCCGTTCCATCAAAAGACCCCCACTCGCGTTTGCGATTCACCCAGACGCCTATGTGGTACTCGAGTTGTATTGTCCGCGTGTTGGACAAGAAGAAATTCCGGTCCTTGGGCGCCAACATGTCTCGCGATATCCGGTACAACGGCCGGACGGGCGAGTTCTGCATTCGCATCTTCCGCCCTATCAACACCGCTATTCGCCCATTATTAAAACCCCGCCTTGAAGCCATCGACCGTGTTGTCAATTTTCTAGATGCCATGACTAAGGCTGGCCCCTGTGTCAAGTGCGAGTCCGTGACCTTGAAACGAATCACCTTTTCCTATAGCGAAGCGGGTATGCGGCTCGATAAGCCGTTCACCCCCACTTCTGCAAATGAGCCTCCTCCTCCGAAATGGACTGTCGTTCTTGACCTCCGGAAATCCGACCAAATTGCTGTGATTCTTAGCGATAAGGATCCCCACCAACTGGTTGGCGGCATGCTTACGCGGATTGCTAACCAATGGGGTGGTCTCCGTACTCTCATACGCACGCTTCCGCGTACACTAGCTGTCATGGATGCTATTGCAGAAATTGTCAATGGTAGCCCTGAGCGGGATGCGTTGTGTAAGGGCGTGGTACGCTCACTGCATCTGAGTGCCGGCGCCTCATCATTGATATACCACTTGTCATCAGGGACTGGGCTGCGTCTCGATATCAAGGCACGCATCCGCTCTGGCGCTATTTGGTGGACACTTGAACGCGTTGCGATGAATGGACAGTCCTTTACGGCCCAGGCCGGCGCTGACGACGAGGAGGTTGCTAGCCGGCTCAAGTCGTTGTTTAGCATGTCAGATCCGGACGGCCGCTGGATTACCTTTGGATCGGGCTTGACGACATGTGGTGTGAGACATGTTAAGGCTATGATCAAGGCGGCGGATCAGAAAGTGTGGGGTCTTTAGATAGATGAGGACAAGGACAAGTGGAAGGATGTATGTGTTTGTCTGTTTTTGTAACGGAGTTGGGGGGCAGTTTTTTTTTTTTTTTTTTGGCGTTTTCTGGGCTATTTATTGTTTGATCGTGGGCCATTATGCGATTGTTCTGATTCCCTCTCTCCCTTCACCACCTCTTTTATTATCTCGATTGTTACCCAAGATCTATGGACTTTTTTGTGTCGTATGGCGTCGTTCCTGGATTCCCTCTTACATTTGCTTTCTTTATACATGCTTAGATGTGTCCCTTTTCTTTTTCTTTTTCTGCCTCACATCTTGAACAGCTAGCTAGCTAGCTATACACCGTCACGTAACGGTCGCCCTCCTCTATCAAATTTGAAACCGTCCCTTTTAAATATATATTATATATTCTGAATATTGCCTGCGAATTTGCAATATTTCTAACAAACCACCCATGAAAACAGGCCTCTCGCTAGTTGGCAGTCTGCTCCTCCTTGCCCTGCTTGGCGACCGGCGGTGGCCTGATTTTGCTCACCAGGTGCTGGAACCTCTCCAGTGCGTCGGGGTCCTGCACCGTATATTGTGTTTTCTTGCCGAACTTGGCTAGTGTCTCGTCCTCGACATCGGCAAACTGCTCCTCGCGCACGAATTGCGCTAGGCCCGTTAGGCCCGTGTAGTCGTACTCGGGCGCATCGACCTCGCTGAAATTGGTGATCTGCTGAGCGATGCAGTACCCGGCACGGATAGATGGCAGCACACCAATAGCCGTGTATGAGCCGCCAGCCACGGCCAGTCTTCCCTTGAAGTTCTCCATTAGATCCCAATGGGCCTCTGCCATGGCGGCACGGTGGCCCTTGTAGTGCTGCGGGATGCATTCGTGGGCAACAAAGGAATGTGTGATGGTCGGTGTCTCATTTATGGAGAGGAAGTTGCGCAGGAACTGGCGCGCCTTGTCCTCGCCCATAGCCTGCATGGTATCAAGCTCCTGGCGTGAGAATCTTTCCCAGTGATGGCCGCCGACAAGCACAGAGAGTTTGGTGCCGGGAGCTTCATGGGCGCGGATATGGGTTTCGGTGTTAGGGCCTTGTAGGTTGGAGTCCACAAAGACTCCTAATACTGGTCCCTTGACAGAGGGAAGGGGAAGAACGCCAGTGTAGTCGTAAGGGAGATTCAGTTTCTGGTCAAAGTAGAAGCATACGTTAAGTACACTGACGGCTTTCTGGCCTTGAAGAGTGGGGAGACATGATATCCCGGATTTTTCATCCAAGGGAACAATTGAAGCAAGCTGGCTGGAGAAAATGGTAGAGACAACCTTGTCAAATGTGCACTCCATGGTAGTACCGGTGGTCTGAGAGACAGACTTGACTTTCATGTTGTCATTCTCCTGGTCAAATTCTAACGAGGTGGTTTTTTCGTTCTTCAAGATAGTAATGTTTGGTTGAGTCTTGAGTGCATTTTCCAATGCGCCAATTAATGTCTGCATTCCACCGGGGAAGACGAGAGATTCACCGAGTCCCATATACTTGATATAGTCTATGACAGCCTGATCATCGCCAAGCTCTTGCATGATCTGAATGTCCTGGACTGGGACCATGCGTGATTCATTGGGCTGGTTTTGGCGGTAGAGCTGAAAGAACCGCGTGTTGAGGAAGCTTTGCACACCCAGCTTCTCAATGTCACCGCCATAGATCCCGTGCGCCATGGCAGAAAGCATACTCTCCAGCATTGGTGCGTTGTGCTCCTTGCCGATTCCAAGACTCCGCAGCCACTCAGCCACTGTCATGTCTTCGCTGGTTGTGGGTGGCTTGACCAGGCCAAAACGCACCTTGAGCATTAGTATCCAGAATGCGAGTACGGACTTGGCCCAGCCCTTCCATGCGGGGTGGAGTAGCTGCTTGATTATAAGGGGTGGGGGGATGCGGAGAAGATGCGAGATCTGAAACTCGCCGTCTTCTTGAGATTCGTTAGGACGCGCATCAAGAACGAACTTGGCCCCGGGATAGGTCACACAGGGATGGACACCTAGACTAATAAGCTGTGGGACGAGTTAGAAAAGGCCGGGGGGGACGAAGCGAAATAGAAGGCAAAATGCAGCTCACCATATCTGCTAGCACATAGTCATCGGCCCGTGTCGGTGTCGAGGTGAGCGATCGGAGCGTCTTTGGCCCATTCTCGATGTACACGGGCATTTTCGTGCCTGGATCAATGGCGGTATGGGTGTTCATCCAGCCGCCCAATCGGTCACTGGCTTCGAATATTGTGATTTTCATGTCGGGGTTTTCCCGCGCCAAATAGTAAGCTGTGGATAAGCCGGTTATGCCACCGCCAAGAATACCAACAGTCTTAGGAGTCTCGCTGAGTTCTGAAAACTGACCATAATGGCGGTCCATGTAGAGTTGGCGGTCTTCGTCGTCTTCGTCGAGCTCATCGAGCTCATCGAACTCATCGTCCTCATCGTCCTCCATCTCTTCCTCCTGCTCAAGTTTTCTCTCGTCCTGGTGCCGGCGCTCGGCCTCAGAGGCTTTGCTGGAAGCCAAAGCTGGGAAAGAAGATGTGGCAGTGGAAAAGGACGGGGAAGATCGGGCCATTGAGGCCAGTGATGTCCCTGTAAGATGGGGCAGTGCTAGTCTATAACATGTGCCTGGAATCGGTCGCAGCCCCGGGTGCGACACAAGCCGCCGTAGCGGGGCTCTAGCAAGCTGGGCAGCTCGCATGGCAGCGTCTAGCAAGAATCAAAACGCACGACGAAGCAAAGAGTAAGAAAGAAAAAAGAAAAAAGAAAAAACAGAGGGAAGAGGGAAGAGGGAAGAGCGGACGCAAGTTAGAGGGGCAGAGTCGTGTTTAAATTGGTCGAAAGGGACAGATAACCAAAGTGTCTGTAAAAGGAAGGCAGCAAAAATCTTTCTCTTTCCACCTTCCTTTTTTCATTTGCTTTCTCGCTTTATGAATCCCAAAATCGGTACTTTCCTCAAGAGCTTGGATGGAACTTCCGCAAGGCTAGCTTTCAGCCTGAGCTTTGAGTGGGTAGGTAGTTTCCAAAACTGGCGTGATCCACTTCCGACCACGGGCTAGATATCGTGTGGGAACATCGTAGGGGGGG
>NETT01000179.1:0-17627 GCA_003449175.1 Ceratocystis smalleyi
GGGGGGGGGGGGGGGGGGGGGCGGGGGCCAGAGCTGTCCACCACATGTCCAATTCCAATGCCCCAGTCGAAAGTTACGGCGACGTAGGAGTCAAGGCGCTGCGGACTGGGTCTACACGCGACGGCGAGTAAGAGGTGCGGGCAGATAGATATGGCTTGCTGATGATGTAAGCCTGTGCCATGCCCAAACGAGTAAGGTCAGCACAAGTCCGGCAATCGTGTTTCTCTACGGTTGCTCACGATGCACGATGATTGGTTGTTATTTTTGTTGGTCTCTCAGCCTTGCGCCCTTATCACTCCTTATTCTTCTTTTTTTATTCTTCTTCTTTTTCCTCTTCCCCCGTACTGTTTTTACTGATGTCTATATAAACTTTATTGCGACGCCTGTTTTTTGCTGGAATATTTCTTTTTCTGTCTCTTTTTTCAAGGGCCTAATTCTTGTTCGTTTTCCTGCGCCCTAACCTACATCGTCGGTCTTGGAAAACGCCACAAGCGAACGCGAGAACACTATAATAACCACATTACGACAAGCAGAGAGAACAATCTCACGATACAGACGGCGGCAAGACCCACGATAACGCAACGCCAACCTGATCTCAGCGTTGCTGTTCGGCTATCTACTCAACGCACAAACCAGCAGCAGCTAGACTCAACAGACAAGCAAATCTACTGGCCGGTCGGCCGCCGCCCATCCACCGCTCATCCGCCGCTCATCCACCGCCCATCCACCGCTCATCCACCCACTAACTTGCTCCCTAACCCATCACGTCTCGAACCCCTCAATCGCCAGCGCCGCTTTTGATCGTCTTTCGCCTTTCCCTCGTCGCCCTACCATGCACTTCCCCCCAGGCTCAGGCCAGCCCTTCTTTGGTGCCTGCGCCCAATCGTCATATGCCCCATTTATGCATATGAATGGCCTGCCGCCCCAGAACGATATCAACACCACAAACGCCAACAGCAATGGCGCCAGCAGCAGTGCAAATGTGGGAGCATGTTCAGGCGACTTTGGTGCCGCCGACACGTCGCCGCCACCGGTGAGTTCCTTGCTTTCTTCAGGGTCCAGCTCGCTTGTTTCAGGCTCCCCCTCCTTCACACCCTGCTTATTCTTCTTACCCCCTAACCTCCCTCTCTCTTTAGCCAATTTTCGACGGCTTTGCTCCTGTCGACCAGTTTTCTAGCGACCACAGCAATGGCCATATCGACTCTTTCGCCTTCGATGCCGCTACCGCTGCTCAGTTCAATGCTTCGCCGCACACCTCTAGCTTTGCCCCCCCAACGCCTCCGATCTTGTCTCATGCCGAACAAACACCGCCCAAACACGTTTCTAGCCAACCGCTGTCGGCAGGGCCCATGTCGGCCGGCCAGATGCATATGCAAAACTTGAAGCCCGACTCTTCTCGCGACGACGTAGCCGGTCGCCGTGGTGGGTCCAACTCCGAGGACGAGGACCTTACGCCCGCCCAGTCGCGACGCAAGGCCCAGAATCGTGCAGCGTAAGTCTCTTCCGTTTTTTCCTCAAAGTCCCTCCTCACCTCACAACTAACCTTTCCCCTCTCCCTAATAGCCAGCGCGCTTTCCGTGAACGAAAAGAACGACACGTCAAAGAACTCGAAGAAAAGCTCGCCACTCTCGAAGCCTCCAGCCAGCAGACATCATCCGAAAATGAGCAACTCCGCCGCCGCATTGAGAAAATGGCTACGGAAAACCAGATTCTCCGTGTAGCCGGGGCTGCCGCCGCCGCTGCCTCAAGTTCCAGCACGGCGCAAACCCCACAGCAAACCACGGGGCCCATGGCCTACAATCCCGATGCCTTTTATGACGACATGCTTGCCAACCACGGCAACAAAACGCGCAGCCACCGTATTGTGGTTTCCGAAACCGGTGAGCGTCTCCTAGCTATCGGTGCTACCTGGGACCTGATTGTGAGCCACGAGCTGTTCCAACTCGGCAGGGCCAATCTCGTAGACATTAGCGAGAAGCTCAAGATGCAGGCTCGCTGTGATGGCCAAGGTCCAGTCTTTTGCGAAAGCGACATTCTGCGTGCCATTGAGGATAGCGCAACGAACAATGCAGATGACGATGTGTTGTGATAGCCAGGTCGGGGCGTGAGTGAGTTGTCAGCCAGAAGTGGGGAGGCCACGGGCCATTGCTCCCCTTTGTGCGGGCTAGCTAGAAGTTAGACGATGACTTGTTGTACGGCACACATTACGTAGACAGTCTAAGCTGGTGGCGGCGGCGGTGGTAGTGGAATAACAACGCGACGTGACATTCTTTACATCTCCCTGAAAGAGGTGTACTTTTCATCCTTCATTCTTCTTTTTTTTTTTTCTTTTTACTCCTCCGGAGATTGGCGTTGTCTAGGTCAGATTAATAGGATGGGACCATCAATATACATATATACACATGCATACAAAGACGGCTGGCTGCACAAACCTTTCCACCAAAGGCGGTCGGTTAATACTTTTCTTTCTGGGTTTCTTCAATTGCGCGTGGTAGTTAGTTGTGTTCTATTTCAGTCGGTGTAGATAGGACAAGACGAGATGTCAGACAGAATAAGACGAGTTACAGAAATAAGATGGCAAAATAAAAGAACAAAAGTAGGAATCATGGACAGCTGGTGGAGAAGGCCTGGAGGGAGCAAACAAGGAAAACATGAAACTATATAGAGATCAAAATCAACGGCGAGACCACGTCAAGCCGAACAGATAAGAAGGGGGGGGGGGGGGGCGCACTAGGATTACAAAAGCGAAGAAAGAGGTAGGTAGAGGAGAGGAAAAACGAGGTTAGTACAAGCATTTGTGGCAGAGAAACGATGAGAAAATATCAACTCATGGCAAGACGCCATGCTCGCTCCCCCTCCCCCTAAGCAGTCTTCTTCGTCTCCTCGCTCTCAACATGAGGGTGCTTGATCGTCAAGCACCAAATGTCCAAGTAGTCGCAGATAGTCACAATCACATCAACCACAAACGATGAGTAGATGCCGACAGCAAAGCCACACATTAGGAACATGTAAGCCACCTGGTAGGCATCATTTCCCAGCGCACTCGGCCAGCCGAGACCAACACGAGCCTGTAGCACGGGACCTAGCGAGTCAATGATGCCCAACACCAAAGGGAGCCCCAGCACATTGAAGTGCGGGAAATCAAGCTTAACAAGGTGTGCTGTGATCATGCGGCCGACGCTGTAAGCGTTGATCAGGCCGGCAAAGAGAAGGAATGGCACCAAGTGGTTGTACAGGATAACCGGCTGCAGATACAGGTACACAGCAATCAACGCCCACATAACAAAGAAAGGCAAGAGTCCCACGAGCGCAAATCGGCTGCGATCGCCGCGTGCCCGGCGTGCACGGATCACACTACGTGCGGCCTCGACAGTATTAAATACCATGACCACAGTACCCATGACGGTGTACCACTCGGTGAAACTGAGAGCACGGAGCGGTGCGGGCAGGAAGTCGGGTGTGGGTAGTCCAAGAGTGGCAAGCATGGGCTGTCTCCAGAAAGAGGCGCCGCCGAGGAAGCCGGTGGCAGCATAGACAGCAACGAGGATTAGAACGCCTTCAACGGGGCCGTTAATGATGCCGAGAGTTAGGGTCTTAGTGTGGTATTCGTCCCAGGTTTGCACGTAGAAAGTCAGGGATGAAGCAAAGAGGCTGATGACGGTTAGCCATCCCTGGCCCATGTTCTGGGTAGCGGCGAAAATAATGACTTCGAGGGTGGTGTTGAGAGCGTCGACGCCGTGATCGAAGAGCTCACCAAGAGGGCCGCTCTGGCGAGTGCGACGGCTGGAGCAGATTCCTAGTTAGCCATTTGATATATCGGGAGAGCACAAGAAGATAGGGAACTCACGCCTGAGATCCATCCACAGCATCAAATGTCTGGTATAAGAGCAGCCCTATGGCCCATGAAAAGTACACCCATGGTGGACAGTCCCGATCCAGCGTGGGGTTGTACCACAGCAGCGTCAAGAAGTTGACCACGACAAAGCCAAAGCCTGATAACGTTATCAGGTTCGGTGCCATGGTCATTGGGAACAGTTTGATGACGACATTGGTGTAGAACGGCTTGAGAATGTACTTGGACACCAGCGAGTGGTCGACACCGGAGTATTTATACTCCTTGAGACCTGGAAGATATTCCTGGCGTACGTACACCATGGTTGGCCAGTGGGGGGGGGCGGCGGTACGACTGGTTGGCTGGCGGCTGGCGGCTGGCGGCTGGCGGCTGGCGTTTGAGAAAGACAGTGCCGGAGGCGTTACAGCAAGGAGGCAGGCGATGTTCCGGCGCTGTTCGTTGTTGTCAAGAGAAAACGAAGAGGTCTGGGGAGCTTGGAGCCAGAAAAGAGCAAAATCTCAAAGCCTAGACCGAAGAGACAAGGTTCTGACTGTGAGATTGCGGCTAGGGAGGAGACAGGATTCGGTGTCCTGGGAAGGCAAGCAAGCAAAAACCGCTTCACTCCCTAGTAGAGTCAAATTGATTGAGGCTTAATAAAGGGAAAAGAGCTGCAATTAAGCTTTCCCTCTTTCCCACACCCCTTTTCTTGGACCTGCTAGGCTGTGTCTAAGACAAGGCTGAAGCTCAATAGCATCGAGATCGAGAGGACGAAAAAGGTCGTGAAAAGTGAACTTGACGAGCAAGGCTGAAAAGAAGAGGAAAAAAGCGGCACAAGACGGAATGGGCACGAATAGAAGCCCACAGAATAGGAAGGAACTTCCCTCTTTCGAAACCTTGATAACATTGCAATTACTATTCTTTTTTTCCATTTTATTTTCTTCTTCCGTCTCCTTGTGTTGTTGGAATGAGGGAGCCATTCTTCCGGTGGTAATTTGTCGGGTAAATTCAAGGCGAGAATTGCCCTCCTCCTCCGAAATGCATGTGACAGTCGAAGCTTTGATTAAGCTCGCCTTGTCTATGTACAGCTATAACACTACTACAACACTACAGGAATAGCAGGATGAAGACCGTGGAAAAGAAAAGAATCGTAATATAATACGGCGCGCTCAAAGAAGCAAACAACAATACCAACAAAAAGACAGCAACAAATAACAAGTCCTCCCCCCAGAGGAGGAGGTCTTGTTCTCTCCCCCAAGACAGGTAGGTAGGTAGATAGACGTCTTTGCATCAATGGTTCAAAGGCGCGCCCACAGCACAGCAGCACTAGCACGATAAGTCACCGGTTTCAGGCCAATGCACTCAGAACCAGAGCTGCCACATTCTCTTCCTCACTGCGTACTACCACCTTTGTCGTCACGCCCGTCTTGGCTGAGTACGCCATACGTGCACTGGCAATCACTTTTCCGCCAGTAATCGTCTTGCCCAGCATCTTGAGCGTATGTGTCGCTTGGTTGATCGGCACGTCAGTACCCTCAAGAGCCTGCAACGACAGGGCCTTGGCAATCTGCTCAGTGGCATCTGGAAGCCGCGAAAGAAAAAGAAAAAAAAAAAAAGTGTTAGCAAATAGCAAGAATTTAAAAAGCATATCCCGTGCCCGTTGTCTGCCTTACCTGCTATGCTCTTTATATCGCTCAACTGCAGTGTCTCGGTGGCTTCATCACCCGAAGCGCCCACCTGTTCCCAGATATGGTTAAAGTTGCCAGCAAACAGCGGCACGACGTAATCACTGCCAGAGAGCTCAAACTCGCCAACCTCATACTCGTCATCATACCCGTCGTCTTCCGGCTCGTTGGTTGACGGGTCAATCTCCTTGATCGTAAACTTGAGCACGTTAGAGAAGGCGCTAACTGGTAGGGCCTGCTCGCCTCCTGTCTTGCGGAAAGCCACGTAGACCTGTCCCGGGACATCCGTCTCCAGCTTGGCTGCCTGAAGAATGAACTCTTCCTCCAGCTCCTCCTCGTCGCCAGCCGTCGCCACAACCGACACGTTCTCTAACACCGTCGACGGCAGCGTGTTCTTGACATCGTATTGCAAGACAATGTGTTCTTTAAAGATATGCTTGACCACACTGACTACGTACTCCGTCTCGGCTTCCGTCAGCTCAACAGGTGCTGATGACTTGAGCACTGCGCCAAAGGCCGCCATCTCGGGAATCCGCATGAGCTCCTGTGCATAGCGCTGTGCCACGGCAGAAGCAGAAGCAGCAGCCTCTGCCCCAGTCGCTGTCACCTTGGTAGGACCAGCCTTGGCGGGCTTGGCTAGTGGCGTTGATGCCGTGAGCTTCTTGGTGCGATCCTCAGCATCCACCTGTTCCTTGGTAACAGTGGGCACCTTTGAAATGTCAAATGGTTCGGTGAAGGTCCCCTTATCGTCCGATGTCACATACACGACAAGCTGGTTCTCAAAGTACTCGAGAGAGAACACGTTGTCGTTCTTGACAAAGCGCGTGGCCAGCTCGTCATCCTCCTCGTCCATCAAACGCAGGTTTAGGGCAGCGCGATCACGCACCTCATCATCGACGTCATCCAAGCAGCGCGTAAGTAGCACGTGCACACTCTTCTTGACTTCCGCATCCTTTTGGCCCACACCAAACTTGGCAAGTGCCGTGACAGCCGCCGCACGTACAATTGAGTTCTCCAGAACAACGCGGTTGTATATGTAGCGGATGTATTTGGTAGGATGTGCCGTCTTAGGGCCTTCCAAGCCAATCAGATGCAATATCCGCACAGCCAACTTAGTGAATTCACAGTCCTCGATAAACTCGCAGAGGTGAGCTAGTGCCTCTTCCTTGGACGTGGGGACGAACTTGATCAGGTCAAACATGCTCTCAACCACGGACCGCTTAAACTCGTAGCCGCCCTCATCGCGCAAGATGCCGCTGAGGAAGGTAAGCATACCAGCCTGCTTGTTGGGGAACTTAAGGCACAAGGTGCGGATGGCCTCGACAATGGTGATCTTGAATTCGTCAGAAATCTCCGACATGAGGTTGGAAATCTGCTTCATCAGGCGGTCCACACTAGCCTCAGTACCCGTCTTAAGCAGTGTGGTGATAGCAAACGTCGCAATCGACCGGTTAGAGTTAGAAATGAGAAGCTCAATGTCGGGGTTGCATGGGCTAACAGCCGACGGTTTAAATGAGGCAATGTTGTGAAGAATTCGAAGAGCAGCAAATTTGGTAACAGCTCTAGGTGACGTTAGGAACAGCTGCAGTGTATGCACAGCCTGCGTGACCTCGGCATCGCTGACGTCACGCATATCACATATGGCCTTAGCCGCCTCAAAGTTGACCATTTCACTCTTGTGTCTCAACCAGCCATCCAGCAGCTGCATCATGGGCTTGCGTAGCGAGGCATCTTCCTCTGCAAGCTGTGAGGCGAGACGCACAAGCATGATAAGAGCTGCTGGGTTCTTAACAGCACCCGGCGTGCCAAACTGTTGGACCATTTTGACTAAGGCCATGCGATCATGCATTCGCATCTGGTAGAGAAGACCAATGGCGTGGTACTGTGTCATGGTCGAGTTGTTGATAGGTGTCTGGTTGCTCGAGGAAAAGCCGAGGGAAAAGCCACCAGAAGATTTGTTGGATGCTGCAGCTTCCTGGGTCTCGCTCTGCCAACGCCGAACAACATCACGGGCAATTGGAAGTAAATGGTACGAGGAAACAAGGGCAGCCGAAGAAACGGAAGGGTTCTTGTCGACGATTGCGGTCTTCATAACACGTTCGATGGATTGGACGGTGGAGGCCTGCAAGGAGGTGGGAGAGAAAGGAGACTGTTAGCTAATTCTGTTCATCTTATCATTTTACATCCATAGCCTTTGGCCAATTGGCATCTGTAAGGTGCATATAGATGATATATGGCCGAAGCTGCTAGTTCTGGCCGCTATATTTCAAAGGGGGTGGAAGCCTAGCCACCGGCTTGCTTGCGCGTGGCTTACGTCAATGATGCGGCACAACGCGCGAATGGCATTGGGCCGGAAGATGGCATCAGTGCCACCACCAGTATCTTTCATAATGGTGCTTGTCACCATAATAATGTCCTCGGCAGAGCTTGACAGCTCCTTGATGACCAGGTGCACCATCTGACGCAGACTGGAATCTTTGTTTTGGAATAGCTTCGAGATTCCAAAGAACAAAGTGGTTGCCTCGGTGGTCGGAAACTTCTCGCCCGTATAGAGCAGAAGCGCAATTTTGGTTAGGAGAATTCGGCATCTTCGAGGCTGGATGGGGGATGAATTGAAGAGGCGAGCTATCGAGATAAAGAGCAAACGAGGAGATGGTCAGCTTAGATCAAAGTCAACCCCGCCATTTGACCACTATACACTATCGCCGGGCAAGTGAAGGGGAAGAGTAGAGTTGAGAGTCTGAGGTAGGCTGGGATGGAGCCGATCAGCCGGCCCGCGAGCGCATGATAAGGGGAGTTTAAGCTATGGGCAACGCCGTCCCAAGCTTGCAATATCAACACTTACCTTCTTGGAACACTTGTGTGCGGTCAGCCCGCACCATTCCGACATCTGCGTCGTCGTCTTTCTTACCGCCGTAACTCATTGTGGGAAAGTGCAATTAATGAGCAAGGCTGTAGTCAATGTTTTTATGTTTGGCGGTGGGTTGAAATGGACTTCGTTTCTGTGGATTCAAGCTGCGATCCCAGATCCAGAGCCAAACCCGACATCGACACGTCTCACCTTCCCAATAGGTGGTCCATGGGTAGGTTAAAGTGGGTTGCTTCTGTAATTTTGGTCACGTGACTACGCACGTGGTGATATGCCACCTTGCTTCAACTTTATCGGCTGACGGGTTTCTTATGCTTTGGGGTTATGACAGTCCAGTATTAGGGTTCTGCTCGGAACGGTTTTACCGCTCCTATCTAACGTAAGCTCAGACCCTTAATGTAGCTCCACTGTAACAACCCTATCGAAACAGCACCTCTACTTTAATTGCAACTTGTCACAACTGGCAGCTATAAAATTCATCGGCTACTACTGACAGAGCGTAGGCTAGCTCTTCCCTCGCACCCTCGACAAGACTAGTACCTTCATACACCGTCCTCTTGCCGACAGTATTAAATGGCGATAGCGAACACAATAAGTATCAATGGAAACTTGACGTTGAAAGTACGGATAATTACTGCGAAAGTGGCCTGGAAGAAAGAAGTACCCGTTCATGGCATGGCCCATAATGCTCTCCACATAGCTTGAAACCTCTTCCCGCCAACTATCCGTCCTCGACTTTTGATACAGGCGTCTGTTTTGGTACGCAGATAGATGCCTCACTATGCCTGGCTCCTAACGGGCTACTCCTATAGGCTGTGCACACTATACAAATGTCACACAGATATACGTGTCTGCTATTGCTGCTGCTGGGGCCGATATAATCTATTATAAGAATTAGTTTCTCTTTCTTGGTCTTTTCCACACTTAGCACATGCTGATGATTTGATTGCCTATCCTTCCCCTCAGACAAAAAAATCTTCCTCTGTTTGATATCAAGCCAAACACTGACCCATTGAAAACGGCATCAAGACATAAAAGTCCATGCTCTCACCATTCCTTGCAATGCTGTTTCACCGCTTTCCCAGTTTATGAAATACCCGCCTCCAACCCCTCTTTCCATTCCAGACCGTTCGCTCCATCCTGCCTTCCTAAGTGCGAGTTACCCACAACAAACAACAAGCTAGGAAGAAGGCGGCTACCTACATTTCAATGAGTTGTTGCCTCTTTGGCTCGTAAAAAATGCTTTTCTTCATAATCCCTTTCTCGTCACCCTTCACTTGTAGCAGCAATCTTCCCTTTATTTTTGCAAGTTTGCCTCCTCCAGCTATGGATCTAGCGACGGAGTATCCGCAATCAAAACTATGAGGCACAACGGAAAAAATTCTTGTACAAGAAATCCTATAGGAAGTGGGGCCATTGAGAGGCAGGGAGTACATACTACCTCCGGAGTGCGTGAATAATGCACTAATGGATAGGTAGTGGCTACTTTCCTTTAGCATGATAGCGTTTTTTTCCTTTTTCTATTTACCAAAATACCCGGAGTACATGTACTTTCATACCTTTATGGCTGACTGGAAGGAGGGGGAGATGGTTTTTCGAAACATGCAAGCCACACCTAACTGAGGCAAGTTATCATGGGATAAAACGAGTGAAGTGTGGTGAAAAAGTAAGGGCATGATAATATACTTGTGGTAGGCTAATCTATCCACACAGGATGCGTGGCTACTTTCACTCGCTGTGGTCAATGACTCACGTCAAAACAAAATCAGGCCTCAACAGATGCAGACAGGTACATGCATACGGATAACACACATGTACAGATAAACAACAAATAGGTATCGGAACATCACTGAAAAGCCTGCGCCCCAATAAAAAGGAAGCGACTTGGCTTTTCATTGGCTATGATCGCTATGTATAGTCCGTTCTAGGGCAGTACTTGCTTGAGCTTTTTGCGCACACGGCAAGATATACCCCCTTGCCCCACTAATTAATTTTTCTGCCACGCACCCCGCTTTTACCTTCCCCTCCCATCAACCTGGACCTATTTAATTTTCTCTGGACGCCCATCTTCTCTCGAGAACTTTCTCCTTCTTCTTTCTCTCTTTGTCTGCACACCGTGATTCTGAGCAATCCATCTGCAAATTGTGAGTATTCAGATTCTTGCTTCAATTATTCTTGCTTTTCCATCACTTTTTGGCCCTATATACATTCTTGGTTGCTCACTGGTCTGTTACGTTGCTCATCTCGAAGCTTCGTCGAAGAATTCCATCTTCGAGATCGTAATCCTCGTCGCCTCTGCCATCACCCATTTCTTGATTCTGTACTAACGTATTCATTCTTTCAAGTTCACAAACCCTCACATAAACATAAAAATCCGTCAAAATGGGTAAGGAGGACAAGTCCCACATCAACATCGTCGTTATCGGCCACGTCGATTCCGGCAAGTCGACCACCACTGGTCATCTGATCTACCAGTGCGGTGGTATCGACAAGCGTACCATTGAGAAGTTCGAGAATAAGTCTCCCCTATTTCCCCTCATTGTTGTGGACGACATGAAATTGGCGTTGCTAAGCTCTACTTTCTGATGACGCTTTACCCTCTGTTCTGGCCATCAAAGAGCGGGGTAACGTCACTGAAGTGGGGCTGCAATTTTTTTTTCTAAATAGCATGCATGCTGTCTCCACTTTCATGCTTAAATTCAATTCACGTACTGACCTTCTTTGCACAGGAGGCCGCTGAGCTCGGTAAGGGTTCCTTCAAGTACGCCTGGGTTCTTGACAAGCTCAAGGCCGAGCGTGAGCGTGGTATCACTATCGACATTGCCCTGTGGAAGTTCGAGACCCCCAAGTACTACGTCACTGTCATTGGTAAGCCTTCCCGTCCCTTGATATATAACTTCTTTCATCATCGTCAGATGCTAACTGTTATAAAACAGATGCCCCTGGTCACAGAGATTTCATCAAGAACATGATCACTGGTACTTCCCAGGCTGATTGCGCTATTCTGATCATTGCTGCCGGTACCGGTGAGTTCGAGGCCGGTATCTCCAAGGATGGCCAGACCCGTGAGCACGCTCTGCTGGCTTTCACCCTCGGTGTCAAGCAGCTGATTGTTGCCATCAACAAGATGGACACCACCAAGTGGTCCGAGAGCCGTTTCAACGAGATTATCAAGGAGACCTCCACCTTCATCAAGAAGGTCGGTTACAACCCCAAGACTGTTGCCTTTGTCCCCATCTCTGGTTTCAACGGTGACAACATGCTGGCTCCTTCCACCAACTGCCCCTGGTACAAGGGTTGGTCCAAGGAGGTTAAAGGTGGCACCGCCACTGGCAAGACCCTTCTGGAGGCCATTGATGCTATCGAGACCCCCAAGCGTCCCACCGAGAAGCCCCTGCGTCTGCCCCTTCAGGATGTGTACAAGATCGGTGGTATCGGCACGGTCCCCGTCGGCCGTATCGAGACTGGTGTTCTGAAGCCCGGTATGGTCGTCACCTTCGCTCCCTCCAACGTGACCACTGAAGTCAAGTCCGTCGAGATGCACCACGAGCAGCTTACCGAGGGTCTCCCCGGTGACAACGTTGGTTTCAACGTCAAGAACGTCTCCGTCAAGGATATCCGCCGTGGTAACGTTGCTGGTGACTCCAAGAATGACCCCCCTCAGGGCTGCGCCAGCTTCACTGCTCAGGTCATTGTCCTGGGTCACCCCGGCCAGATTGGTGCCGGTTACGCTCCCGTTCTGGACTGCCACACCGCCCACATTGCCTGCAAGTTCTCTGAGCTTCTGGAGAAGATTGACCGCCGTACCGGAAAGTCTGTTGAGGACAAGCCCAAGTTCGTCAAGTCTGGTGATGCTTGCATCGTCAAGATGATTCCCTCCAAGCCCATGTGTGTTGAGCCTTTCACCGACTACCCTCCCCTGGGCCGTTTCGCCGTCCGTGACATGCGCCAGACCGTCGCTGTCGGTGTCATCAAGGCCGTTGACAAGTCGGCTGCCAGCGGTGGCAAGGTCACCAAGTCCGCTGCCAAGGCTGCCAAGAAATAAGCAGTTTAACCCGTCCGAAAAAATAAAAAGGTTGGGTTTGGGATGGAATAGGCCCAGCTGTTTCTTTCGCTGGTTAGCTTTGTTAAAAACCAATGAATGATAAACGATAACAAAAAACAAAACTATGAATTAATGTGACATGTTGTGACTGTAATTGTAAACGTGTTTAATGGTTGTGGTGTTGTGGGTAGCATCAACCAGGTGTCAGGGGAATAAAACACAGGGCCTTCTTGAGGTGTTGAAATATGCAGCCCCACTCATGATTCTTGGATTCTTGGAGTGGGCGACCGTTGTCTACACTGCGCAGTGCTGCATACACAACCACGCATCACGAGTCCAACTACGCAAAACAAAACAGTGTAATGTCTCTAAGTGTCTAGAAGCTAGTATTTTTATAGGAATATTGTACATGTACAACTATAAATCAGTAACTGAAAGTAAACGAGAAAAAAACGAAGTAGAAGGACATGGATGAAAATCAAAAACAGATGGTGGTAGTACAAAAGTGCGCGCTGGTCGGCGGCTCGTTTCTCTCTCGAGAGCAAAATGGAAACCAATCTCGGGGCCGGGGCCGGGGCCAGGGGGCGGGGTTTAGCAGGGGAAGCGCTCTAGCTTCTGATGCCATGGGAAATAGTGGCCAGTTGCGATGGCGTAGACAGAACTCAGGTAGTTGTCTTCGGCGTGTGAGGGAGCAGTAGTAGAAGCATCTGGGGAATGCGGGGACCCCGTGAGGGCGGCTTCGTCCTGGGGGGAATCAGTGGGCTCGGAGACATTGATACGCAGGGAGTTCGGGGGGGTTGTGGTTGTCGGTACAATGGGCTCAAGCGAGAATTCAGTACGCTGGCCGCCGTGGTAGCCGGCTTCGATAGACGAATGGCCTAGTCGGTGGCCATGGAAAGGTGCGGTAAAAGACTCGCGCATCTCAAGACCCGTGAAGAGGAACTGTAGCTCGGGGCTCATAGCCTCACTCTCCGAGTCGGCGTCCAGATCACCCAGCGGCACTGATAGATTGACTGCCGGTGGTGTGCGTAGTGTACCCTCAACCAAGTCTAGGATCGATTCTTCGACGAAGGCTTGCAGATTTGCATTGCCAATTAGCGCATCGGTCGCTAGTGTCTGAACTCGCTGCTGAGTTATCTGCACATCGACATCAGCAGCCGGTAGGAGAACCTGTGTGCGGTGAGAGGCGCGCACATAGACAAGGCGCTTGGCGCTATTGAGCCATGTGATCGAGCTAGCACTCTCGGGAACGGTAATATGCAGCTCAAGCTTGGGCGCTACACTGGCAGAGATGGCGGTAGGCAGGGACTGGGGCGATGCGACAAAGTGTAGCACAAGTGTGTGGGTTTCGGTTGGCAGCGTGGCGGGGTCTATTGGGATGCGTGCTAGGCAGTTGATATGCGGGATTGTTGGTACAAGGAATGAAGTGGACAACGACGGCGGCCCTGCAGGACAAGGCACGCACGAGGTTGTGGCAGTCTCAGGTTTAGCATGAAGCACGTGGCCAAAGACGGCACTGGTGCGTGTAGTAATAGGTGACCAGGCTGAAGGGGCAGATGTGGCGCGAGGTTCAGAGGTTGAGAGCGGCCATTTAAGGGCATTCTGAAGCTCGACGGGTAGAGCAATCTTGGGAGTAGGAGCTTCAGGAGATTGTGTAGCTTTTTCGGGGTCGGTGTCTGTGGTGTCGATGGACTGAGGCTCGGTAGTCTTAGGCTTTTCCATTACGGGTGCAGTCAGACGCATCCATTCGCCCATGCGGTTTTTCCAGTTGCGCTTCTTTGGATTGCTGTGGTCTTGCACCAGCATGGTGGGCTCGGAAGCGGCAGCGCCGGAAGGTGGAATTATGGCCAAGGCAGTAGACCCGACGGCAGGCATGAGAGCAACATGCATAAGACGAGTAACGACGTGTTTAATGTTCTCGATGGCGGGCATGGGCATTACGTCTTCGATCCAGCCAACGTCAACCTGCAAGACGAAGAGGAGTGTTAGAAGGGTCAATATAAGAAAGAGTATGGGAACAGTAAGGAGAGATGCGCTTACCGTAGGATTCTTCTCGCCTTCGGGACTCTGGCGGATCCACGCGGTCGTAATACCAGCCAGCTCCCTGAGTTCAGCTTCTGATAACCTGCGGTTATCAAATAGGGCCAACGGGATGCTGCCACCACGCATACGCGAGGTAAGCTCGTTGATCTTGCGCAATAAAGTGAGAGACAGAGCATGTGAGGCGTTGACCACAAATGTGTTATCCAGTGGGTTGACACGGATATCATCACCAAGGCCGAGGTAGCGTTTTTTAAGAAGGGAGAGCATGTTAGTTTGGGGGCCTGAAAGAGAATAGCAGTGTTAGCAGGGGACGGAGGGGTCCTATTTAGGTGGCAGCCAGTATGATTCTGATTCTGACGTACTAAGAAGCAACCCAACAGCCTGGGATGCGATTTTTACGGTCATAGACCCACGACCAAACTCCTCCTCTTGGATCTTGAGCTTCCACTCGCGCAGCATGAGATTGAGGATCAGAATGTTCTTCGGCTTGAAGCCTTCCTTTTTGAGTAAAGTTTTGGGAATCCATTTAACTGGGCCAGAGATCCAGTCGTAATCGACATCTTCAGGATCGCGGAAGTCAGTGCCAGGGTTCAGGATACGTGGGGTGTTGTAATGATCAAGATAGTTTTGAAGGTTTACGGTGGTCAGGCTACTAGCCAGCATGGCCTGTAATCTAACAAACTCTTCGTATTGGATGATGCTGGATGAGGGGCGCAATTCGTCAATATTAGCAACCAACTCTTGGACAGTGGGCAGAACGCGATCTCGAGCAATAGTTTCGATCTCCTCGGCATCAAGCGAATTGCTTTCAAAAACCTGAGTCTCATCGTCGAGATTCTTGGGCAAGCGGCTAGTGCGCATGATGATGGCTTGGCCGGGCTGGCCTAGGATGGGCTTGTCTAACGGCTCAGAGCTAATTTGCACGCGTTGGGTGCGAGTGCGGAAGCGTTTGTTCTTGGTAGTGGCATTCTCAATTTGAATTTGGCGCGGAATGGACTCGAGGGCCTTGATAGGGTCGGTGGGGTCAGCGGGGTTGGAGGGAACAAGGGGAGGGAGATATGTAGAATTCGGTGCATTTTGTGACGGAGAGAGCTGGGTGTCGGTAGTCTGGGCCTCTGTAGCTTCTGAAGCCTCAAGAGGCTCGGTAGTGTCTGTCGCCTCGCCAGTCTGGCCTTCAGACTCCACCGTAGCCTCGTGCTGTTCCTTCTCTGTGCCGAGAGATTCCTCCAGCACAGTGCCGTCCATGCCAAACATCAGCCCTTCAGTGCTCATCTTTTCCAAAACCTCATCCTCTTGCGGTTTTCTACGGCGGGGCTTGAGCTTCTGTTTCCACTCGCGTGGTCTGAATTGGCGAGGGGAAAGCCGAAATTCGTCGCGGTTATAGCCACGGTCATAGCCACGGCCGTGACCATTATCTCGGGAGCGGCCAGAGTGGGGGTGGGGGTAGTGGCCTCCACGGCCAGCATGGACATTGACTAATGCGTCATCATCGAGCCATTCGCCGGGGTTCTCCGGGGAGCTAGTCTGTTGCTCTATTTCATTTTCAGAGATAGCCCTGCCCTGTGGTACCGTGGATGCAAGCTCGTCCCTACTTGTGGCTTCTGCCGTGTCTCTTGTCTGAGAGTTATATCTTGTCTCAGTCCACCGGGTATCAGATTTGTTGTCGTAGCTCCGAGGTTTGTCCCTGGATGGGCGTCTACCTTGACCCCTGAAGCCCTTTTTCTGGCTACTTGGATTCCTACGCTGCGACTTGCCAAACACATCTTCGCCTGATCCAAAGCCAAAGTCCTCAATGGCCCAGGTCTCGGCATTTTGGGCGGTGGCCTTGAGCGACTTCTGGCGCGAAATATCGCTGAACATGTTTTCAAAAGACTTGAAGCTTTCCTCGCTGGAGGGCGGAGGCTGCTGATTGGAGAGGCCTTTCGCATCAGGGACGGCTGAAGAGGAGGCGTGTATTCGGTCATGGTCGAGGGCGGAAGGGGTGTCAGAAGATTTCGGAGCGTCGTGTGAGGCAGGGTTTCCGGCTTTATCTTCCTGACGAAGCAAGCGAAAGGCCTGAAAGCCGCGGGTTTGGCGTGAAACAGCATGCAGTGTTTGACGACTGACAAAGCATTGTAGGCAGGCTTGCCGAGCCGGCTTCGTCAAGGCGACGTACATTTAGCGAGGAGGGACGTTGTAGAAGGACGAGCAAATTGAAGGGGTGCCCTCTACTGTAAGGGGAAATAAACGAATCAACCAATCGCCAGCTTGTCGTGGAGGGTATCTTTCAGGCCTCAAAGATCTCTGTTGCTGTCTAGATCCGAAAAAAAGGAAAAAAAGGAAAAAAAGAAAAAAAAAAGATTTCTTTCTTGATCCTCTGACGTTGTGAGTGGGCTTGCAGTAGCAGGTTTTTTCTCGGCAGGCGCGCTTATCGATAATCACAGGTGGAACACCCCACTATCAATGGTTACACCAAAGCCACAGGAGCAGGGGCAGTGGCTCTTTGTCACTTGTCACGCTCTCGGCCTTCCTTTTATTCACCTACCCAACGACTCCTCAACCACAAGTAGCACCCGCTTCCATCCCGGCTTTCTCCTTTACGCGCACCATGTCCCGTAGGCGGCACACTGTCAGTCACTCTTACTGTCTCCTTTCTCTCCCCAATTCCACCAACATTAACCTCCCTCCCCTCCAGCAAAACTTCCAGGCCGACGACAATGAAACCGCCGACATCACCATGGCCGATGGCCCGGCCCCGGCAGCCCCGGATGAGCTGCATACCCAAATTTCCCGTAATCTAGTGCGCTATGCGCTAGCCTGCGATTTGCAGCGTATGCCAATCCGGCGGCAGGCCTTCCGCGAAAAGTGTGAGACTAATTACGCGCCCAATCACGAGACACAAAGACACGAGCATTTTTAATCGCTGACCAAAAGCCCTCTTCTTGATCGCCTGGTAGTCATGGCGCAACACCCACGCGCTTGGAAAAAGTCCTTTGACTTGGCGCAAACAAAACTGGCAGACACGTTTGGAATGGAGCTGCGACAATTGCCAGCACGTGAGAAGCTCACGATGGAAGAGAAGCGCAAAGGTAAATCCCGGCTGTTCTCTACCTTTCTGTCTGGTTTTCTCCTGTATTTTGGCACTAGACTAACAATGCCTTCCACTCCCCCCCCCCC
>NETT01000179.1:17649-30483 GCA_003449175.1 Ceratocystis smalleyi
CTGCCTCTGCCTCCTCGAGCACCACCGCTGCCAAAGCCTCCGATTCGTACATCCTCATCTCTATTCTGCCCACTCCCTTACGGATACCATCTCTTGTCACGCCTTCGCTTGTGCCTACCGCTGATTCCGAAGCCACATATGCTGGTTTCTACACGCTGGTAGTAACACTGATCCTATTACACGGTGGCGAGATGACGGACCCGAAGCTACGTCGATACCTAGCCCGCATGAATGCCGATACACACCTGGGCATGCACCGCACCAATGACGTGCTTTCTCGCATGGAGCGCCATGGATACCTAACGAAGAAGACCGACAAGGACGCGTTTACAGGCGCTGATGACGAGCGCAACACGAGCTATTTAGTAGGTCCGCGTGCCAAAATCGAGCTAGCACCAGAGAATGTCGCGCAGTTTGTACGTGCAGTGTACGGAGAGGTGACCCCAGAGATCGAAAAGCAGATTTCCGCAAGTCTAGGCACCGAGCTAGGCAGGCCAAGGGGGGAGACCGAGGGTGCGGGCAGGCAGAGTGGTAGCGAAGCCGAGGGGATGGACGTTGACGTAGATGAGCTGACGCCTCGCCAGCCTGGGTGGTAAGAACCACAAACAGGCTGCAAGCGCGATTGGCGAACGATTGCGACTGAGTAAGTACGAGCAAACATGTAACGACGGCCATGTGTGCATCTATAGGTACTGCGACTTGCGCAGCATTATTTGTAACCAAAAGATAAACAAGGTATATTGTAAAACAAACTACTGGCAGCAACAGAACAGACCTAAACGGCCTCTTTATGTTTAGAGACGGGCCAAGCCCAGTTACGGGCTTCGATGATCACCTTTGGTCGACGGGGTCGTTGTCTCTTTCTGCCGAGATCTACTTGGACTCATCCATTCTCATCGGCATATCCTCTTCGCGCATTGGCGGAGGCCCACACGGCTGCAGCATTTTCTACGCAACGCAAAAGAAATTTTGAAAAATTAGCAAAAGCCAAATCCCATACGCATGTCTGCTATAGTTGGCCATCGCTTACCCGGATCATGCGTGTTCGCACCATGTGCAACGGCTCGTTTTCTGCTACCGCCACATAATTCACCATTCCTGGATGTCCAGCAATAGACGATAGAGTATCGCGCTGGATATTGGTCTTCCACTCCCAGCTAGAAACATCAGGATGGCCAGTGCCGATATATTTGGCCTGAAGACGCTCAAGCTCCTGTTGCGCACGCAGTTTGTCGGCCTAGGGAGGAAAGATGAAGAGAAAATGTCAGTCGGTTTCTCGCTGTGGAAGTAGCCCTGGTGGATGCGATCAGGCGAAAGGGAAAAAACACTATACCATTATTTCGGAAGTAAGAGAGTTCACAAAGCTTTCGTGGCAGCGTTAGAGCGACAACGACAAGCACAAGGCTGCGCTGCGATGCGATGCGATCGTGTAGCAAGATTAAAATAGCCCCATATTTATTCTGCAGTGACACGGACGCCACATTCACATGCCACGCCACACTTGTGCCTATGTGGCGCTTCGTGCCTGGTATTGTTCTAAAGGTCATCAGAACCGACCATTCTTTCTCTTACACTCAATTTAATTTCCACCAGCCTGCACTATTTTCTGATTGTCTAGTGTTTATAGCGACTTGTATTGCTGCATTTTCTCGCCCTTGCCTTGTCATTCTTACTTGTTCTAAGAACCAGTCAGCTACATACGCCCTTTCAGCCCTGTACAACAAGGCTGACAGCTTCTACCTCCCACAGCCGAGCCATGCCCGCGTTCGACGAACCCCTAATCACTGACTGGACAAGCCCGCTTTACAAGCTCAAGCAGACGTGGGCAGCATGCAGCAATGACGTCAACAGCATCAGTCTAGCCTGTCACGAGAATCATGGCAAGCCGGTAGCCATCCAATGCCGTGACTGCCATGGCGCCATTGTAGATCGCATTCACCGCGTGTTTCAATCACCTCCGGCCGATGTCTGGTTTAGTAAGCGGCCGGCCTTTCTAGCCGAGCTGGACGACATGTTTGCGCGCGCGCGCACATATGACCTCGACATGCAAGCCATAAGTAACCGTATCAAGGCCGAGAAGATCCAGTGGTACCGCGACATGGTCACGCAGTACCCATTGTTGATTGCGGTGCTGGAGAGTACGCATTCTAGTGACCATGTGGCGCGGCTTTTAGGCGCCGGCCACGAGATGCCCGCTCCGTCACCACCGCCGGGCCAGCCGCCTCCGCCTGTTGAATTTGATTTTGGCGTGCTTTCAGAGGCGGTGGCACTGGCTATTGGCCCACCGCAAGATCGCAACATTGGCCCAACCGAGGTCAATCAATACGCCACTCTACGGCGGGCAAGCGAAGATGAAGCAGCAAAAAAAGTGGCTATAGAGTTCTTTTTTCGCAAGCCAGGAACAGCACCAAACAACAAGGCGGGCGACGCAGGGGATGGGATAGGCACAACAAAGGCAGCACCAGAATTGGGAACAAAAGAACCCGCTTCAAGTTTGTCTGCGCCTGCCTCTACAACTACAGGCACACCCGCCATCCTATCTACTTCCTCGCAACCAATCCCAGGCACAGAACGCTATGCGCAAATCTACCAAGACTCCGATATCTCGATTGAGCGTCTCATGTCCATTATCGAGGCTGATCTACGACGCACCTCGAGCAATACCACGCCGACGACACCCCATCATGGCCCAGCAGATCGACGTCGTGCACACGGCCTCGGCACGGCAACTTCGCTAACACCAGAGCAGCGACAGCGTGTTGACCAGTTAGTGCGTATCATAGACGCTCAGGGCAAGCGTACAGCTGAAATCGCAGCTATGCGCACGCGCATGGCTGAGTTACAGCGTGCCAAACGGGCAAACGAGGAAGATGCCGCACGGAAAAAGCGTGAGAAAGTAGCAGCCGAGGAAAAGCGCCGGGTCAAGGCAATCCAAGCTGCCAAGGCCGAAGTCAAATCTAAGGCCACGGCGCTTTCGAGCGGAGACAAGATGGACGTCGACGATCCGAACAGGATTCCCGCAAACATGTACGACGTGCAACCATGCAGCTCATGTACGGCACCAGTAAATCCAAGGCTGGGACAGAGCCTGGGCTGTGCGATTTGCGTATTAGGTACACTTTCGGGACGGGTGGCAAAGCAGACGCTGTACTGTTCAGAAACATGCTACAACAAGGGCCATGTGAGTGTTGGGGGAGGAAGAGAGAAAGATGCCGACTGATCGTGAATGAGTGCTAACTATTTATTTCTACGTACCGCCAGGAATTCCACGTCAAGGACGCGCATCCATGTGAGAGTGGTTCTAGTTGTATTCGCCTGGCCCCAGGTCCCACCACTCCCTCCCTAACAGGACCCGGGCCCAGCCCGACCACCTACGGGCCAACGGTGGCAACCTCACCAGCAAGCGGTGGGACGGCAGCCCCGCCAACACCAACAACAATTTGTTCTACAGCAACGACCACAATCAGTGCAATACATCCCAACGGAGGACCCGACTTGACCACAGCAGTGGCATGCCTAATGTGCGATGTGCGGCTAAAACGCAACTCGTTCTTCTGCTGCCTAGCATGTGCCAAAAGCAACAAGGATGCGCACATTACGAACTTCCACCGCGATGCCTTTTCTGACGGCCGTGGAATGCCGAAAACGCTGGTGCTGGAGGATTTCCTGGCCAAGAGGCTAGATGTGTTTGTGAAGGGGGCAAAGATGGAGTTCGCAGGGAAGCGATGAAGGAGATGGATGGTGGAAGGGAAAGCAGAGGGAGAGAAAAAGAGCGAGAATGAGGCGAAGAATATATATCAAGCCATACTGAATAATACACAGGAACAGGTCACGTAAGAAAAGAAGGTTGAACTTGAACTACACTGAGGTTTAATAAACATACAATGGATACAAAATTTAGAAGACTATGGAAGGGAAAGAAAAAAGAAAAGAGATAAAGACAACACAACTGCAGAAAAAAAGAAAAAAAGAAGGCGAACAGAGAAAAGGAAAGAAAAGAAAAAAAAAAGAGAAAAAAGAAAAAAAAAGAAAGAGAAAAAAGGAGGGCCACGCTGCAAGGCCTCAAGCCATACGAGGAAGAAAAGAAGAATCATACGGACAGAAAGAATCATACACGATAGCGTAAGATGAAGGAATATGAGAGAAAGGAAAAATGAGTAGGAGTGTGTCAAAGTATAGAGCGGTATAGATTAAGAGACCAACCAAGCCTTAGACAGAGAAAATCAAGCAAAAGAGGAATGATGATGATAACGATGTGCCGAGATGCCAAATGAAGAAAAATAAAATAAGAAAGGGGATCGATCATATGAAGGACGGCTTTGGCTGCGTTTGAGAGTAAATATGAAGGAAGAAAAAAAGAAATGCAAAAGACGCTCTTCCGGATAAAATGAAAAAGACAAGTGAATGAAAAAAAAAAAAAAGTGAGAGTCGAAGCGTGAAATGGAAAGGTCAGAAAATATCACAAAAGCCTAGAAAGTCCTACAAAATAATAGACAATAAAAGACCAAAAATAGACCAAGAAAAAATGATCACCTTGAACAGGCAGGCTAGCCAAACACCCTCTCTCTTCCAGCTTAATGGCCCATCATATGAGACGGAAAGAGAGCCGTGTTTGCCTGGGCTTGGGCTTGAGCCTGCTCGGCAGCCTGGACAGAGTGGAACGCACCAAAGCTACGGGCCGCAGCCGAGTCGAACAAGCCTCCGCCCGTGGCTCCCGACCCAGAGCCTGAGCCGAATACCGATGGCCCGCTGTTCCACGGGTTTGCCGTAATAGTACTAGCCGAAGCAGGATAGTAGGCAGGGACCGAAGGCGAGGCCGACGACGACGCCGACGACGACGCACCACCAGCGCTATTGGTCGAAGCGCTAGTAGATAGCAACGACATTTCAGAGGCCAGATTGGTGTTGATAGTCGTTGTGGTAGCCGCTGCTGCAGTGCCAGAGCCAGAGCCAGAGCTATTGGCAGCCCCTCCTCCACCGCTGCTGTTGTTGCTCACACTACGTGAGTTGAGAGCCAATCCAGGCGGCATAGACAGACCGGGTGGTGGGCCGCTGGCGTTAGGGAAAGCCGGAACGGCATGCGGCCCGCCGTGGTTGGGCAGGGTGGCGGCAGGCATGTTAGTCGGGGGCATCGACCGCACGCCAAGCGGGTTCTTGGAAAAGCTCAAGCGAATACCGTGCTTGTTACTGCGTGGCAATAGGTAGCCGTACATGTCATTGAGGCATTTGGTCGCGTGCTGAATATCCTCGAATTCAACAAAGCACATGGGTCCATTGGCTTTAACACGGTAACACAACCGCTTGTAGCCTTTGACCGTAGTGAACACCTCCTTGAGCTCATCCTCAGTCGTGCCGGCTGGGAGATTGCCGACATAGAGGGTGTTGCACGGTGGGTTCTGATCGGCAGGGTTAGCCGAGGGGAAGTTGCTGCCACGGCGGAATGAAGGGCCAGGTGCGGGGCCAGCAGTGAAAGGGCCATGGAGATTTCCCAGGCTGGACAAGGGCGAGAGGATATTGGAGCCGACAAGGGGCGAGATGGCCGAAGTGGGCCCAGTAACAGGGTGGAAAAGCATAGCCCCGTTGAGATTAGTGTTAAGGGGTGTCAGGCCAGCCAGGGCATTGAGCATGGGGATATGGGCTACGGTGGCACGGCGTTGCGAGGAGAGAGGGGGCAAGGCGCCAGCGCCATAGGCCGGGACAAGCGGAATTGCGCCAGGAGGGGGAGCCATTCCAGAGACACTGGCAGCTGCTGCAGAAGCCATTGCGGCGGCGGTAGAGCCAGAGTTGTTGGACGATACGTTAGCAAAGGCATTAGAGCCATTGTTGAATGGAATTGACAGCAGCTCATTGTCATCGTCGTGGTTGGCGTCACTGCCGCCAATCAGGTCCTTGCCGGTTTGGCGCGAGGGAAATTCGCTGCCGGTAGGGAGAGTGCCAAAGGCGTAGCGGGCAGGACCAGCAGCGGTAGCAGCGTCGGCAGCATTGAGAGCAGCGGCGCGAGAAGAAGCAGGGGTAGCGTTTCCGCCGTTAGTAGTAGCCGAGGCATGGATAGGGGCGTGGATATGGGCAGAGCCGGGGCCGGGGCTATGACCAGCGCTCGAGCCAGGACCAGGGCTAGAATTGGGGACAGTGCCAGCACCAGCGCCCGCACCAAGACCACTTCCAATACCACCAACGGACGTCGCAGCGGGAGAGACGCGGCCACGTAGACGGCCAAAAGCCTGGGTTGGCGTGTTAGAGGCTGAAGCCAGCTCAATAATCAACGTAGCAGTTCCACGGATGTTCATCTTTCCATCAAGCGCGTGCAAGATGTTGTCAGCCACGTGACGCGACCGAAGGGTCACGTGAGCAGTGGCCAGCCCGGCATCGCGCGTGGCGGGATCAGCAGGGCGAGTGTCGACGTCAATGACATCGCCATCGGCACAGAACTGAAGCATGAAGCGGACTTGGTCGTTGGAGGTGAAGTCAGGCAGGTGGCGAATGCGGATGCGGACGGGGGCAGACGCGGAAGCCGAGGCAGATGCAGAGCCAGGGGCCGCAGAAAGAGCAGGGCCAGAGCCGGGCCGCTGCGGAGCGGGGTCGAAACTGGACGATGGTTGCATGTCGACGAGAGCGGTCGAGTCAGCCATGATACCAGAAAGCTTGGCGGTAGACTGTGGAGGGATGTTGTCAGGGGAAACGACGTAGGAAGTGGGCGGCGGGGATGAGCGTGTCTTGTAGTTGGAGGATGTGGCAGCAGTGTTGCTAACAGGAGAGGACGAAGGCACGGAGCCGACCGGCGTGTTGATAGCAGCACCGGTAGACGAAGAGGGAATGGAGGCTTTGTCCATATCGTCGGAGACGGCAGAGGACGATAGCAGAGGGGCTATAGTAGCAGAGTCTGAGGCTGGGGCTGGGGCTGGAGCTGGAGCAGGGACTAGGGGATTCGAGATGCTAGTTTCTACTGCGCGTAGCGGCGATGCAGAGGGCGATGCTGATGGCAATGCTGGTGATGCTGGCGATGAATTCTTTTGTATGTCTAGAGAATGCAGTGTGTGGCTGTCGTTCATTGTTTTTTCCGCGCGAAAAGTCGACGGAAAAGAGGAAGCCTGGGAAATTCAGATGAGCGAAACGCAAAGAAAAGAAAGGGAAAGAAAGAATAAAAGATGAGGCGGTTCCGTATAAAGAATGAAGCAAAAGGAAGCAAGATGGCGATGAATGTTTTTTTTTTTTTTCTTGAACTTCGATTTTTAGGTGGTGCGAAGGAAATACGGGAGAAATAAGGAGTATGAAAAATTAGGAAATAATTCAAGCATAAACCAGTGGGAAAGGAACGAGGATGTAAAAAGAAAAAGGAAAAAGAAATAAAGACAAAAGCAAGAGGAAAAAGGGAAGAGAAATAGAGGGAAAAAGAAGTAATTAATTTTATAGTTATCAAAGATAAAAGAAATATTATTATTTGCTTTTCTCATTAGCTCTTGCCCTAGCTTCCCCTAGTCTAGCACCTGCCTGTTGCCTGCCTGGCCCTACCCACTGTCGCTGACTCGTTTCAACTACGTACAGCACTATGTTTCAGTGTTTGCCGGCTTTATAGCTTCTGATTCCAGAAAAGAAGGTACGGCTGCCTCTCCTTACAGCAAATCAGTCATGGAAAGGAAAAGAAAAGAAAAGAACGGGAAAGAGCTCCTATGCCATTGTTGCTGATACTACTGCAACTGCGGACCTAGGCCTTGAAAGGCAAGGACGCAACGAACAGAGGACAAATTAAAGCCGGACGTTGCAAATGCAAAGCAAAGCAAAGCAAGGCAACGCAAGGCAGGGCAAGAATGAGAACGAGAATGAATGAAAGGGGGGAGAGTGGAATCAGGGGGGGTAGACACGAAAGACACACGGATAAAATCGATAAATCCCATGACAACAAGCCAGCTTGCTACAACTCTGGTGGTTTCTTTTTTCGGAGCCCCTCTCCTCTCGATTCAGCTCTGCGCAGAAACGCACGTACACACTTCTCTTCCCTCTTAAAATGGAGAGAACCAAAGAAAGAAAATTCCCGAGCTCTCCCCCCACGCCCCTGCCAATTAAGAGCAGCTCATATTGTACCAAAGAGCGGGGGCAAAGCAAGAAAGAGCAACTGCAAGAGCGCGCAGAGCAACTGCAGCAGAAACAGCAGTAGCAGCAGCAGCAGTCGCAGTCGCAGTCAGTCGCAGTTGCAGTCGCAGTTGCAGCAGCAGCAAAACAGACAGCAGCAAGCACTCTACCAAAACAGTGGAGCCCGCCTACCTGTCTGCAACTCTAAGCCAAGCCCACTCCCACTCACCTTCTCCCGCTCACCTTCTCCCGCTCACCTTCTCCCACTCACCCTCTCCCATCCCGCCCCAACACATATACCATACATAGCGCCCTTTCTCTTCTCTGTAAGCCCCTTTTACAAAGCCCTGTGATGAAACGGCAGACAGACGACAGACAGGACGAACCCTCCTAGTTCTCCTCACCCGTCTGCTTCTCCCCCTTCGGTTCTCTGTCCTCTAGCAACACGGCCTTGACTCGTTGAAACACCCAGAAACAACAGCCAGGTCCCCTTAAACCCACTCCGGAGCAGGCCCAAGTCTGTAAGGCTTCGGATCAGAACCCCCTCCTCAAATCCCAATTGTCACAAACCTGATCCCCATAATCCAAGTCAAATCAATTGTCAAACAAGCATGAACCAGAGGAAAAGATAAAGAAGGTAAGGTGCAAGAGCAACTGGGTTACCGGGTTGGGCGGTTTGGCTTGTTCCTGCTTTCTTTCATTGCCTTTTATTTTTCTCTTTCTTCGGTTGCTCGTTCCTTCGCTCCTCCAGTCCCTCTTCCTTCTCTCGCCCATTTCCTTCGTTTCTCGCTGTCTTGTCTTGTCTCGTCTCTTGTGCCTGGTGTGTTTCGTTCCCCCTTTTTCTTCCTTCTTTTTTTCTTTTTCCTTTCTGTCTTGCCCTCTATCTCCCACCCCCCCTGTTTACCGCGCCGTAGCTTCATTCTCGTTTCCTGGCGCGCGTGCCTTTCCCACCTAACCAGCCATACATGTCAACACGCCGCAATGTAAACAAACAGAAAGCCAACAGAGAAGAGGTCACCATCAGCCAAGATCAGGGCTCAGAACTGGGTGCGCCCTTGCTTCTTCTTGCCTTCTTCCTCTTTCCCATTCCCTTGCTCAACCCTGGAGGACGCCCGAGCCCTTTCTCTCGTCCCATTGGTCTGTCCGCTGGTTCATCGTCATGTGCATATGTACTACATACCCGACCACGATACGTCCTATGTACTACTACATCTGTAACCATGCTACTTCTCTTTCACTCATCTGCCTGTAGCCAACAACAAGCGTATCTTGCACCTCTTTCTCCGACTCTCGCCTGTACCGGTACATGGACAAGTTCAGACAAAAAGCCTCCTTCCCCTCCTTCCTCCTCCTCCTGTTCCCCCTCCCTTGCTCACACGGAAACGCCAATCCCTGTGCAAAGCCCCTTCACTCTAACTCCTACAATTCTTAGCTTCGACAACGCCAATCAACCAACATAGCTTCTTCTAGCCCTCAACTCTAACAAAACAAGACAGTGCAATATCAACGAACAGACCCCCTTTTTACCACCCATTTCCTTCCTATGCATGGCAGATTGACACTCTAGATAGACGCAAAGGAAAAGAGGCCCTTCTAGAGCTCCTCTGTGCTTTAACTTTGCACTAGCACCAAGAACCCATGCTCTATCTGCTCTTTCTCTAGTTTCTATTGTGCTGGCCGACCAAGCCGCTTGCAAGTAAGCACGAACACGTGCTGCGCCGCGTCTTTCCTTCTTCACATCCCCTTCATATTTTAGTGACACCAGCAGTCAGTAGTAGGCCAGTGATGTAGTTGGGTTCTGTCAACAGCTTGCATTCATCTCTCTCTCTCTCTCTCTCTCTCTCTCTCTCTCCCCTTCCCTCCCCTCCCCCCCCCCTTTCCAGCTCTTCCATTCTCACTCCGTCTCTTTCGCCTGGTTCTCGTACCCTCTCCGCTCTGTCTGTCTGTCGTCAACTCTTTAACTTTTTTGAGTTTCTCATACCCTACCCTGCCCGACCCTACCAACCCACTTCATAATTTGCCCACCAATAGTGTTGCCTTGACAGTTTGGTCCCCCTGCAAGACACTTCGCCGGTCGACACTTCCCCCCTCTTTGGCCTCTCGCCTCACATCTTGTGAGTTTCATCACCTCATGCTAACGTTATATGCCGCTGCGCGAGTACGTAACGCTCCTCGATCCTTGGCCAATAGCCCAATTCAGCGCTCAGTTCAAGTTCTTGTTTTAAGTACGTGCTCGCAATCCGCTTGCCCACTACCCGTCTCACAAACATGCCCATGTCCCCATGTTCCCACGTCCCCATGTTCTCTAGGAAAGCACACGCACGACCCCCTTAGCGGTCTGAGCACCAGGCAAGCCAAGAAGAAGAGAGCACGAAAACATGGAGGGAGGAAGATGGGCAAGAAGGAACAAGGCGAGCAGTAGAAGGACAAGGGCTGTGAAAGGAATATCTAAAAGAGAGGGCATCAAGATCGGCCAACGACCCTGCTATGAAGGCGAGAACTAGCCTAGTTTCATGACCATTATGAGTACGGCTTACATTAATAACAAGGATAGCAGACGTTACATATATTTAAATCAAATCAAGTGATGGCAAGGACATGTCGCTGGTTATAGCCTGCATTCGTTAGGGTTGCGGAAGTAGGGCTGTGTGGTGTATGCTGCCTGCCAAATAACTCCTTGGCATTAGTCGTCTTTCGGTCAAGTCCCATCCTCTCCCGCCCTTTTTCAAGACAAGACACATGTCAAGTTGTCACTTTTTTTGTTTTCCTGTGGTAATGGGGGCTGCTTTCCCGTATTATTTTATTCTGGGCAATAGACAGTAGACAGTAGGCAGTAGGCAGCTTGATATCCTCTCTCATTATATCTACTTCTTTTTCTGTCCCGGCCAAGCAGAAACAAAACAAAACAAGGGCAAACCAACCAACCAACGACGTGAGTAAGGCGCCTCCACAAAGCAGGACAAGTTCCGGGCCGGAGCCACGCCCATTTCTGCCTTATCTCAAGATGCTGAAATGTTTGTTGGGCTACCTATCTAGAACAGCACTCTAGGCCTTGGCTGGGCTGGGGCCGTTCGCAGCGAAAATCACTTGCTTGCAGTGCAAATCAAGTCCTTGTAATTGAAGTCTGCCCTCCGTGACATCCATGGCGGGAAAGTATTCTCAGCATGTTTGTTCTCTTCCTCCCCTCGCTCATCTCCATTATTCCTTCGTCCTCAGCCTTGCGACAATATAACAAGAAGGCAGCACCAAGAAAGGATACTCGATTTTTTCGGCATTTGGCTATTTTTTCTTTTGTCTCTTTGCTCCTTCATGGGCTAGAAATCTCGGGATATTTCCTCTTTGTCATATTCTCCTACCTTTTTTGCTGTCTGCAGGCCCTTACGCGTCCCTTTCTTTTTGTTTTTTCGTTTCTTTCTCTTACTCCCATTTAACCCACAGCCCACAGCCCACGGCCCACGGCTCAAGCCCGTAACCCAGCCCAGGCTATAATAAACGCGTTGAGCTCTCCCCCCTCCCCCGAAAGAAGAGGGAGAAAAAAAGGACTAGCAAGAAAGTGGTTCACGAAGCTGCCACTTTACCTCCAAATCTCACTCTTGTTTTGCTTCTTCTCCCATCTAAAGCATACCGACAAAAAACCGCTAGCTTCGCCTTTTAATTCTTTCTTGCTCTTGCTATCTTTGCACCCTCCATATTTGACTGCTACGCTGGCTATCTACTGGTCGGTACGTTGGACACTACGCTACGACTGGCTGCTGCTCATTACTTCCTTCTTCCATCCTTCTCAGAAATAAGAAGACGGGCGGGCGGCTCTGTTACCTTGTTGGATTCGAGGACTTCAGGAAGAAGGAGCTCGAGGTCCGGGATTTGACGAACCACTTCTTTTTGAATTTTGGTTGCCGTATAATTCTATCCAAGTTCCTCCTCGATATTCTTCATCTTGTCATCTTGTCTCCTTGCCTCTTTTTCCCTTCTCTTTTCCTGCTGCCTCGTGTATTTTCCTGCTTTCTGTCCCCCTTTAGAACTAACTAGCGAGGTGGCTTGGAGAAAAAAAAGAAAAAAAAAAGGAGGAAAAAAAAAGGAGGAAAACGTATGACGTCGCCGCCGCTTGCCGTCATCCTATCACCAAGTTTTTCTTTTTTCTTCTTTTGATAGCTTGAAAGCTTGACTTGAAGCTTTGTTCGCCCTCTTTTTTTTTCGTTTTAATTTTCATTTTGCCCATCTCATTTTTGCCGTTGACTTTCGGTCTGTTCCACATTTATATTTTTTTCCCCATCTCTTTTGCCGCGCTTCTCTTCCACGTCCTCGGCTTTCACAATCTGGCTTTTCAGGTTTTCCTTTGCTTGCTGTTTATTGCTGCTATTTTTGACAGATCCGCATTTCTGCAGTGCAGTCTGACCAGCTGCAGCTTGTGACAGCTTGTATTTTGCTTCCTTTGGCTTGTTCTTTATTTTTTTATTGGCGCCCCTTCGACTTCCTCCTTCCTCGTGACAAACACAGCAGCATTCCATCAAGCTGTTTGTTTGTTTGTTTCTGCTCCCCTCCCCGCGAGTCTTTTTTCTTTTCTTTCTTCTTCTTTTGTCCTGTTCCGTCCCATTTTCCTTCGTCTTTCTTCTTTACTTTCTCCTCCTTCTTTTCTACAACTTCTCCTTCCCGCGCATAGAGACAGGCTCGGCCCTAGTCCGGCTCACAGATAACTTGCAATGCCGCGATATCAACCAAGGTGTGTTATCCATATATATGTATATATATGGAACTGAAAACCCCCCC
>NETT01000179.1:30608-42476 GCA_003449175.1 Ceratocystis smalleyi
CCCCCCCCATTCCCACCCAAACAATAACCTTGCACACGCTTGCGTTGGCCTGGCTAGGGACGCCGTGCTGCTTGGGTGGCCTTGGCCTTGTGTCGGCCTCTTTGGTCTACATGCAACGCCGTGTTATTAGAGGTCACTGTTGACTCGTCGTGGGCCGCTGGCCCACAACCGAGATACAGCCCTGCCAAGAGCTGCTTGATGGTACCTACATACAACCCACCCATCCCATCCACACATGTACATACACACATACAGTTCTATTCTCTCCGAAATGCTAACCATGTCCACCTTAGCCGAGAACTCCACGTTGTAGTGTTTGGAGCTGGTGGGTGAACACCCTCTTCCCCGCATGCATCTTACTTTTTTACTTTTTATTTTTTTTAACTCCCTCTGTCCCCTGCTAACCCCCCTGGCTCTCATCGCTGTCATCCATATACAGGTGGTGTAGGAAAGAGTTGCTTAACAGCACAATTTGTACATAATGAATGGATCGAGAGCTATGATCCAACTATCGAGGATACATACCGCACACAAATACAGGTCGATGTAAGTTCCGTCGTCTGCGCATGGAGCGTCTGGGTGGAGTAATATGCTAACAACCCTCCACAGGAACGGCAAATAGTCTTGGAAATGTAAGAACACAGGGCGTTTGGCCAGCCGCCTGCACCATCATCTTTTGTCTAATCTGCAAAACTAACCCACGCTCTGTTGTACAGTCTTGACACTGCCGGGACAGAACAGTTTGGTGAGCTCCCCCTGTCCCTCTCCCCACCCGATTTCCGGCCTGGTGGTCGTTACTGACAATCGACCCTTTGCATGCAGTGGCCATGCGTGATCTCTACATGAAGACAGGCCAAGGTTTCTTGCTTGTGTTTAGCATAACGTCCGACTCATCCCTGACTGAGCTCGCATCATTGCGGAATGAAATTATCCGTATCAAGGATGACGACACTGTGCCCATAGTTATTGTCGGCAACAAGTCCGATCTAGAGGACCAGCGCGAAGTGCCGCGGGCGCGGGCCTTTGCGATTTCGCAGGACTGGGGATCGCCGTACTACGAGGCGAGTGCACGAACAAGAAGTGAGTGTTCCTTTGCTGCTTTCCTGCCTTTAGCGCTCTTCGCCCATTTGGGTTCTTATTAACCCTGCAGTATTTGGCTTGGCTAACCAATGGCGCTCTAACCGCCCTTCCCAATGCAGCAAATGTCGACGAGGTCTTTATTGATCTGTCCAGGCAAATGCTGAGCCGTGACGATATTTACGAAGCGGACCACGCCGAGGAGCGGCAGAATGTGCGGCGGCGTCGGAAGAGCGGCAGAAAAGGCCGGAGCAGTGGGCTACAGAGGTGTGTGATACTGTAAAGGCGGGCCGGGATAAATTCCCTGGCGGGAAAGACAAGAAGACAACGATGTCATGATCAGCTTGATTAAGGATAAAATAATAAGCAATATAATATGGACAATTTGGGGACATGTACTAGATTTGAAGGGAGGGAGGGCCTGCGAATCCTTTTGCCCCAAGGCCCGAAGGTCCCCACTCATTACTGCTCAGTAAATCATCTTTGCCGTGCAAACCGCGGCTGTGGCTAGTGGTTACACACGTTAGTCTGCCTGGTTCTTGTTTGACACTGGCTTTCCCACTTCTCTGCGTGTTTTGCCCTCTGCTACCGCTCTCTAAACAATCGCTCGCAAAGGGAAAGAAAAAACAAGACAGCGCCGCCGTCATCAACGTGGGCAGATGGAATCATGCTGGAGAGCAACCGCGTCCCTTTGTTATTTCGCAGTTATCCCTTCTCTCCATGACCCTCCTCCCGCCATGTGGGTTGGCTGCTAAATATAGCTCACTGACAGGCCAAGTCCTGCCTAAGCACCGGAAACAAAAAAGCTTGGATTCTGAGAGGGGGGGGCGTGGCCTGCCTGGGCTGAGCCCCTCCCCGGAAATTCAGGCGTGAAGTAACATTAGCCGGGTGGGCTCAGCCATTGGCGATGACGACGTGCTTGATTTCCCTTCAACTTTGCTGTTTCTTGTTATTATTGTATCCCCTTCTTTTTGTTTTCCTCGCTTGAGGCTTTTGCTTATGTCCGTTGGCGTGTGTCCTTTGCAGGATGCATGGGAGGGGAGGGACAGTCCAATCCGTACGGTGCACCCGCAAATAACGGGAGAAAAAGAATAAAGTAGATTGCAATCAACGCACCATTGATCATTAGTCGGTTGTTTTCTTGTTGGATAGCCTCGAGGAGCTTGAACGCGGACACATTAAGTCGAGAGGAAGGCAGTGGGCAGGGTAGGCAAGGCTTAGATAGTGGTACATTTGACGACGCGCGTTCAGCGCTTGTGGGAGCCGGGGGAGGGGGGCAAGGAGGGGAACCTTCCCAGGAGGAAACAGGGAAAGAACCTCGTGGCTAAGAATCAGTCGTTATCATCCTCTTCTGTCCTCCCATTTCTTTGTTCTTCTACCCCTCACTTCCCTCCTGCTCTTGCTCTTTCTTGCTCTTGCATTCTCTACTCAGGAAAGAAGCCGGCCAAAAGCGTAGCAACTGCTGTACAGGCTTTACCCACAATCTTCTCACGAGGCAAGAGGGCTCCACTTCCATCTTCTCATCCCAAAAAGGGATGTTTCTTGCCTCCCAACCTACTTACTTACAAGCTCTTTCCAGAAAAGGAAGGCCTCCCGCTGTGCTTATTGCCTTTTGCTCAGCAGCAAATCGGACCGTCCTTCCATTTACATCGCTGCCCTCCCTGCTGTCTGGTATTTCCTAGTTCTCAGTCTGCTTCTGTCTCTTCCTCATCTCTACCGTTCTTTCTTCATCTCACCTTCACTCCGTCTTCGACTGCTCAACCCTCCCGGCTCTTTTTGTCTCTTCCACCCTAGCTTTGCTGCTAACTAGAAAGAACTTGTTCTGGACTTTCTGCCTGTTTGCCTCCTAGCCTAACGCCGGCTTTGCTCACTGGCTAGACTCTGATTGGCTGTTTTCAGTTCCTTTTTTGTATTTTTCTTTGTATTTTTCTTTTTCCCTTTCTTTCGTCGTCCGTCTTCGTTTTCATTGCCGTCTGCATCGTCGCTCAACAGCTTTTTTTCCTGATTTTTCTCTTTCTTTTCGTTCTGCTTTCGTTTTGCCCCGACGCTTCCACACACCCCCTGTTCCTTCTTTGGTATATTGCCGTCTTGTTTGTTCTGCGCTTGCCTCCTCCTAGACCTTCTCATCCTAGGGCAGACGCATCTTCACAGCCTGTGGTCAATTTTGTCCTTCTTTTACCCCCTGCTATCCATTGGCCTGTTGTCTTTCATTCACAAAACTGTCCGCCATAAACTCCACAGACAATGCCGCCAGGAAAGATCACATCGGCTGAAAAGACCCCACATCCAGATGATATGCGGGAAGTACCTCCTCCGGCTGCGTCTACTAGTGGAACCACTGCACCCATTGATGGCGAAGGTGTTGCCAATGACATCACTGCTTCCAGCAGCAACGTTGCTGGCTCTGCTGATACTAATTTCAGCCCAAACCCCAACGGCGCCGACGCCAAGACCGGCGTCAGTGCTAGCGCCATCACCGAAAGCAAAAAAATGCCTGATTCTAAAGCTAAAGAACCACAACCACATGGTCTGCCTTCAGAGCCCAGTCTCGGCCTTGGTCAAGACTTTGGCTCCAACTCAGGGCTGGGCTTGGATTTTGGGTCGAATAGTGGCCTAGGTATGGGGATGGGCTTCGGTTCTAATACAGGCCTTGACCCGGGATATGGCTCTAACACAGGACTCGGCTTCGGCCCAAGCACGGGGTTAGACCTAGGACATGGCTCAAACTCCGGATTTGGCTTTGGCTTTGGCTCAAATACAGGCCTGGGTCCCGGATTTGGCGCCAATTCCGGCCTGCCGCTGGGAAGTTTTGACCCAGCATCAGCCACGGCCGCTGCCATGGCATCTACAACCACTCATCCCACCAGCTCTACATCAATTTCGGCAATATCACCAGCTCCAGAGCCAGCGCCGGCTTCTACCGACCGCAAGGTCGACCATCTTGCTATGCCGGGCAGTGGCTTGCCTCTCCCTCTCCCCCTCTCGTTTAACAGCATGTCACAAGGCGCTTCCTCCGCCTCATCAGCCCACAGCTATGCCAACACCTCCAATAGCACAAACACTAGCGGGCCTGGCCCATGGCAAACACAGACCGTGCCTATGCCCATGACTTTACCAATGCCCACAACCCTCACCGCACCCACTGCTGTTTCTACACGTATCGACTCGTATGGCCCACCGCCTCCGTATGAGCCCTCCCGGCCAACCACAGCCGCAACCGCCGCCACAGGAACCACTACCAGCACCACAGCACCCTTGGGCCCTGCCTCTAGCATGACACAACCGCCATCGCCTACCCTTTCGCTCAGCAGCACTGCGCCATTGCAATCCCGCCGGGGCCGCGGCAGGGGTAATACAATGTCATCTTCGGCTGCGTCACTGATCCCCATGCGGGAACCGTCAGATGCCAGTGCTGCGAGCCTCGTGTCACATTCCCGCCCACGCCTGGCACAGAACCCAGTATATCCGCACCAGCACGGCCACATACAGCAATATAGTCACTCGGTGCCGCGTGACCGGCCATGGAGCACTGCATACTGGATCCACCCCAACGGGCAGCTGACAACGGTAGCACCTGACGTAGTGGCCAAAAAGAAGCACTGGGGTAAGCACAAGCGCTACTGGATTTGCGCAGCGATCTTGCTGTTCATCGTTGGCTTATCGACTGGGCTAGCTGTGTCAATGGGTAACCGTCGTGGCGGGCCCCGGGCGCCTTCCCCAGGGATTAATAGGCCGGAGGAAGAGGGATGATCTGAGGAGAATGGGAGTGCGGGAGAGGACGAGGGCGAGAAGAGTGTCGGGTAGGGTAGGGAGGGGATTAGACTTTTTGTATTATTCGTCATTCAAGCGTAGCGTCTTTCCAAACATATAAAACAAACTTACGTTCTGCTTTGTCGTGCGAGCTTTATTTGCAGTGTCTGAATATCGGCTAAAAAAAAAAAAAGAAAAGATAGATTTCCTTGTCCTTGAACAGGAAGGGGGTTTATTTTCCTCGCGCCATCCACCATCTACTTACTCATCCAAGAACGGCTCTACATTCCACATTAGCATGGCCCGGCGATTTTCGTCCATTCGCAGGGCATACAAGCCCTGGAGGAGGCAATCGGCCAGGTCATCGATCTTGCGCTGTCGCGCCGCCAGTGACGCGACTTTTCCCGCCTTTGCCCGTTTTGGATCTAGATCTGGCTCTGGCTCTGGCTCTGATCCTTTGTTTTTGGCCTTTGTCTTGGTCTTGCTTTTCCTCTTTGCCTTTGTGCCTTTGGGCTCCGCGGGCTCCGGCGGCAAGAACATGGCTGCCACTTCCTTTGCCTCGGGCGTAGCCAAATCCAGTGCGCCGGCTTCCAGCCAATTAGTTAGAACATTGACCTTGGCGCGTTTGATGGCCTGTGTGGTCAAGCGAGCGCGCGGCGCTGCCTTGCGCGAAGACATGGGAGCCTCAAGCTCAGTATCAGGCTCATTGGCAGCCACGTGGTCTTCATCTACAACACCGGGAATGAGTATCTGAGAATCAGCACCGGCCGGGCGCTTGCGGGAACGCTTTGAGCGTGGACTTCGCGCATCTGCTTCTTCGAGCATGGCATTGATATCACGCACCCAGAATTCGGAGACCTTGCGCGGGTCCATGAGGTGGGTAGGCGGTACATGGGCCGCCCGGGGCAGATGTTTAGATTTGGGTACCGGGGGTTTCTTGGCCACCACACCACCCTTTTCTGGGTCAAAGGCAAACTCGCGCATACCCTCTAGGAGGGTGTGCAAGCTGACTTCAAGTGAGTTTACCAACACAGTGGTATGTAACACGCTCATGAGCCCGCCTGAGCGGTGGCGTTGATGCTCAATGAGCACGCGATCGGCACGCACTGAGGCCAAAGGCTTCCCCTCGGGACATACTACGCCAGCGCACGTTGTCGCGCCCGTAGCCAGAGGTAGTATGATATCACGCACTACACGCACAGCCAGAGCAGGGATGTCTGCAGTCGCGAAGTCAGAGACCTTGATGGCCGTTGACGGCGGCGGCGCATCGCTATCCGTTGGGACTGCCTGCACACTTTCGGCCGCAAGTGCCTTGGCGCTCTTATTTGAACCTTTGAACAACTCCAGGAGGTCGTATTTGCGCCAGGCAAGGACCTGTGGCGTGCTCAACCATAGTGGGCGTGCTATATTGGTCACATGGGCTCTGCACTGCTGCGCAGTTTCGGGAGTTGGTGGGGCGGAGGGCCCTGTTCCGAGCACGCATATAGCAAAGTTGCGAATGCCCATGTCTATGCTAACGACCACACACTGGCGGGGTGGTGGAAGCAGGGCCATAGAGCTGCATTTTGGCGCAGCGCCTTTTGTGGCAGCGCCGGCAGAGGCCGTATTCTGTGCCTGTAGCATCACGGCCGCCTCGATACCAGCCTTCAGTTCCGCCTTGCGCGCAGTCATCTGCGAGCCAACATGGAAGGCGAGACGGCGCAGACGGGGGATTGTCAGAGCCGAGGGCACCTGGAAGGCGGCAACGGCAGCCGAGGACGGAGGCGGCGGCATGCCAGCAGAGAGGAAGGTCGGGAGGAGAGCCGGAGAGCCAGCGATGAGAGACAGAGCCAGGGGCGCAACCTCAGCGCCTCAATCTTTGCGGGCCAAATCAAAAAGGGAAGGACCGAATAAAAGTAGGAAAGGGTGTTGTGCGCTGGTCGTGCTTACCCAAGTTAAGCTCCTAGCCCTGGTCATAAGCCCTAGTTTTGCGTGCAAACGGGAAACAATAGGAAGGCAAAGGGCCTCTTGCAAGGAAAGAGCAGCGCACAATGCCAGGAATTCAAACTGCCCACAAACAGAAACTCTTGGGGCTTGAGCTGGCAGCAGCCTGATAGCGCCTCTAGTTGGAAGTTTGGCATCCACCGTCCGTCAAACTCTTTCTTTTTCTTTTTCTTTTTCTTTGTCTGTTTTCTCAAAGGTGGAGACAATGAGAGGTGGCTGCCCCGCTTTTTTTGCAAGGCGAGGTGACGGGGAGAGACGGGGAGAGGGCTTCGCTTCCCCTGTCACAATGCAGGGCTGCTTAAGGAAGATGTAGCGTCTGTCTGTGGATTGGTCTCCGTGCTTGTACTAGTGCTGGCTGATCTGATGATGGTCTGCTGGCAGCGTGCCTGGTTTCGGCTTCAAGGCTTTCTGTGGCCGTGTCCATTGGATGGGTGTCTTGGCATCTTTGTGGCAGTGGCTTCCAATGGCTCTTTGCAGCGAGCTTCAAAGTGGGTGCCTTGGCAGTGCCCGTCGCCATGGGCCTATTTTCATCACGGCCTGAGAACGGGCTGACTGCCGAGACTTGGATACATCTGCCGGGCGTCAACTAACACGAGACTCAGCTGATGGCCCGGGCGACCCATTGGTCCCAATATCGATAGCCATGTCGCAGCTAGGAAGTCTCTGACGCGCTTTGCTGTCTTGCGCCACGATCTGCTGTTTATTCGCTGCAGCCACCCACAACCGCAATCATGTTCGGCAAAATGCCGGCCTGGGGTCTGGGATGACGCCTGGCTGGCTGTGCAGTGTGGAAGGGCGTGCGGTAAACGCGAATGGAGGAACGTGTGGAATGCTGTATTCTTGCTGTCCTCGCCGCTGCAGATCTCGTCCACGGGCTTTGTGAAGAGCCGCCGGCAAGACGCAGTTCCAGAGTAGACGCAGAATTTAGGTGAAGCAGGCTAAATTAAAGACGCACTGGGGTGGCATTCAAAGAGCTGTGCTGGGTGGGAACCCTAACAAGGGCTAGGGAATGATCACCGTTGGGAGTGAAGCACTGTGCTTGTATCTCTGTCAATGGGCGCCACATGCCTGTGTAAGGAGGAAAAGTTTAAGCAAAGAAACAAAGGTGCATGGCTTTTGGTTCCCCTCTCGGTGGTCGTAAGGAACACGGAGGACGTGGTACCAATGACGCACAAAGAGCTGGCGCAAACACCTGTCCTCCCTTGAAACTTGGGCGAGAGCTTAGCCAGAGGACCGGTGAATACCTGTCTCTTTCACCGTCGCCATGCTGGAACGCAACTGGAAAGCTTGCTTGTACGCCCTGCGTAGGGCGCACAACTGGCATTGTGCTGCGTGCGAGCATCGGGCAATCTACATGTGCGTCGACCATGCAGATGTCCTTTTTGGATGGGCCTTCTGGAATGGAGATGTACAGGCAGAGTCCAGGCATTGAAGCCATAGCCTTTGTCGTGGTTCCTGACTATTGCCATCCTTTCTCGCTAGTGCTACTCGATCGCGATAACTCCGGGCTACCTCTAGAGCACGGCCTTCATGCAGAGAGAGCCCCGAACCCAGGTGCTGGACTTCGCTGACGTGGATCAAAGACGAGGCCAAGTACCTGCATAGTATTGCGGGAAGTAGCCAAGAGTTGGCGGAAAAGCTGCTTGGTGTCTGGCATGCAAAGTGAGAGTCTTCAGCTCTCCTCGTATCTCGACGACGAACAAAACTGGGAGCATTTGGTGCGTGTTAAAGACGGCGCTTCAATGGGGACCGCAGTTATCTGTCAGGTACTGGGGCTGTGCAGGATAGCAGCACTGTGTCGAGCTGGGTGGTGTATTAGCCTCCAAGCATAGGCGCAGTGCCATTAGTCTCTGTCATGTCATAGATTGCGCGCTGTTATTCGCGCATACTAATGATAGAGGATGCAGCATTAGGGGCATTGATCTCTCTATAGACAAAACTCTCAGGTGGCCAACTTCTGGCTGGCATGTCTGGAAGATTTAAAAGTAACGAGCCAGAGCAAGCATAACAGGCGGCCCGCTAGCCCCTTTGGCTGCCGAGTGCATCTCGGACTTTGGGTTGTGGCGGATAAAAGCGTATGGATCTGATGATGGTCCGGGACCGGCTCTGCCCCCACGGACGCTGCAGCTCGACAAGATCCTTAAACCCAGCCCCGTGATACGTACGCGGTGGCTCTAGGCAGTCTCCGTCATTGCCGTAGAGACCTTGTGTGTGTGTGTGTGTGTGTGTGTGCAATCGGTAGCGGTCGCTAGTCTATGCAACAATGTCGAGCGGACTTTTAGGTACGGTGTTTTGGACAGAGTTTGTCCTACGGACGAAGGCAGGTGTCTCCCTCCCACTCCATGGAGGGCAGGATGGTGTTGTCATCTTTTTATATTTGTACCGCCAGGGGCCGACTCACTGGCTCGCTTTGCTTCCCGTCAACCATGGCCTGTCTTCTAGAATGCATTGCCACTGCTCAATGCTAGGAATGGATAGGGGACGCTTGGGTGTATCGGCGGTGGCTTGCCATGTATGGAGTGGAGATGTATAAAGTCGCAGGGATGGCGCACAGGTCAGGTCACTGATGACTGGGGACAAAAACCCCGGTATACATCTTCTGTTGATTGAGATGGCACACAGTCCAATGCTTGCCAAGAACCAGTGGCCGGTCGAGAAGTACTTAAGTGGTTGATATGTGCCCCTTGCTGAGTCTTGGCACGAAGTGTGGAAAATTCGACGCCCTCGCGCCAACTCATTTCCACTCCCTCATCCCATACTTTGCACCGTTCTTATATATCCTCGACTACACAAAGCAATGAGGCTCTTTGTGTCCCTGTCCTCTTGGTCTCTGGCCCTATCCCTCATTGGCCTCGTCCAGGGCAGCATCCTTGAGAACCATGGCTATGAGGTGCAAAGCTGGGATGGCACACTGCATGTAGTCTTCTCGCCGAGATACTATGCCGATTTGCAGTTTCTCAATGTGATAGCCTTCCGCCCGGAGTCAAAGATTGCCACTATACGCGTTGCCAACAACGAGAAAGAACGCCATCACGAAGATAAGCTCACTCTGGCGCAAATCTACACTGCCCTTGCTGGGATCAAGGGCCTGGAGCCCGACGACATGAGATGGGTGATCCTTGATGTCAATGAAGACGTGGAAACCGACGAGCTGATTGCTGGGATCCGCCAGGGTCGCAACCTTAAGCCCAAAGAAGAAGTCAGAATTCTCCCAGGCGAGGAGGAGTGGGATATAATCCGTGGCACTCAGTACTACAAGAAGGTGATGCAGGTAATCAACAAGCCAGTCCAGAAAGTCCTCTTGAGACATCAGGACCGTAGACACCCTGTGAGAGGCGTTGAAGCGATCAACCGTGTTCTCTTCTCCTTTCCGGCGCTGGAAGAAGGGGGTCCTACTGCGGGCACTGCTTCTGATGCCTCGACCACTGGAACCCAGCCGTTCTTGGACGATGAAGAGCAGGAGGCTGCATTATTAAACGCCCTGTTTGCTGATGAGGAGGAGGAGGAGCCTGGATTCCAGGCTGCAATTGCTTCTGAGGTTGCTGGCCGGACTTTAGCTGCCAAGGCGACTAGCAAGCGCAAGAAGGCGAGGTTGTGATCGCGGAGCCAGTGTGTGGTAGAAGCAGTGCACATAGCCGCGGAATTGGGAGAGTTGGGGAGGTGGCTTGAGGCTTGTCGCTATCTCTGCGACACGAGAGCACCAACCAATGCAATGCCGGCTTTGAGATAGGAGTTTGTACATGGCTACGAAGTTGTAACGAGGCTGGACATGGCCCTGGTAGATCTGCAAGCGACGCCTACGAGAAGCACCGCTTGAAGGCCTGGTATAGTGCGATGGAATTGACATTTGAACAAGTTCACCAGGAGGACATACCTATTGCAGTTGACGGACACTCTAGCTCTTGGTAGATGCCATGTCTAGACCAAGGCCACAGTGTCGAGCGTCTGCTGAGAAAGTTTAGCACAGACCAGACGCCGACGACAGTACTTATAGCAGACCGCCCTGGGGCTGTATTGTATGTGTGGTGCCCGTTCGCTCCCGCTTTCTGAAGATCAGGGTACGTGCATTTTTGGGAGTATCACGCAGATATATGTGCCGCTGCTGATACCGCGAAAGCCATGTGCTCAAGCATATCGGAAAGGCATCGGCCCTTCTGGGATACATGGGCCTAGTATGATGAGCAGGAGCTTAGGGCTGGCTTCCTGAGGCGCGCCAATATCAAGCCCTGCACGACTTGGACGTGCTCTGATGCTTGGTTTCCAGACAAGAGACATCCTTGTAGGTCGAATGGCTGGTGCAGAGCTGGCTGCTTGAGGAAAGCGATATCATGGAGATGTGGTGGTGTGGGAATCGGAGTGAAAGAAACACATTGTTCAAGACAGCCCCAGAGTGAAGACGGCATTGTTCGAGCGGGGATGAGCCAACGGCCTTGTTTCTTCGGTCTGTTCATGAAGCGACCACACATTGGTGCCTATTATAGCGAGGATGGCCCTTTAGCATTGTCCTTGGACCTGAACTTGGTCAACGTCTGTGGAGATTACTGAGATCAAGCGATGCCGCACTGGCTACCAGCCTGAATTAGCCCTTTACAGGGCCGGCTGCCAAATTGTGACGAAAGACACGCTATTGATTGGGCATCGTTGATATAAGCCGGCGTTATGCGAGGAGAATAAGTGTATTTAGCCAAAACGCTTCTGAGATCTAGGCATTAGCCATGTATGGTCCTCCACCGGGGACTGCGGGCACAGATAGCGGGAGGCTTGGTCCAGGCCCAGGATAGACGAGTAATAACGTCCTTCTCTGTCTATAATAGACAAGCCAGCAGGAGGCATGTGTATCCTATCGCCCGTGACGAGGCCAATGCTATGAAGACGACATATGCGTTTTCCGTGACTAATGATATGCAAAGTGCGGGAACAAGGTGTGCCAGCCTTCATGATGCGTGCGCGTTTCTCTCTACGTGGGCTCCCCTTCGTCTCTACAGTTGATTGTTGCCACTGTCTCGTTCTCTGGGGTTCTGCTCTTGCCCCCCCCCCCCCCCCCCCCCCCCCCCCCCC
>NETT01000180.1:13858-42014 GCA_003449175.1 Ceratocystis smalleyi
GGGGGGGCGCTACACAGGATCTGGCCTTGTCTCTGGCGGGCTTGTCGTGTCTGGCTTACTTTGTATGGCTGGTTGTCTGGCTGGCCGCAGGTTCTAAGCAAAAGAGCGGGGAGGAACATAATCCGATGCTGCAATGGTGGAGAGGGGGGCTTCTTCCTCCCAGCCAAACAAGTCTGCATGGCAAATAAGTTCAGTACATAAACCCTTTTAGTCAAAGCCCAGCTTGCTCGCCATTTATCGCTGGCCCCTTCTCCCCCATCTCCTCCCCACTAAAGAAGGTTCTTCTAGTAGGCTGATTTCCTTTCGCACTCCACTGTCTTTCCTCTCGCTCCCCCACTTACTTTGTTGTTGCGCCCTGAAGAAAAGAACAATGGAGAGACAGGCGGGTCTAGGTTCTACAAACAAACAGGGTGAGCGTGAACTTGTTTCCTATGATCGCTGGAGCTCCATAATTATTAGCGGCTGTACAGTGCGATAGAGAGCGTTCATTTATTCCAGAAGCCTGTCGGTGGGTGGGCGTTCTTGTGCCCTGTTGTCTCAAGAGCATAGCATCTCCTTCCTCTTCACTGCCAGCCATGCGGCACGAAAACAGAGTTTCTCGCTTCTATTTTGCGTTACCTTCTTGCCATTTGCCAGCCCCAGGCTGCGATACGTGGCCATTAAACGAGGAGGGAGAAGGAAAAACAAGTAGTCAAAGCATGTACGTAAAAAGGCGAATAATATAGCTTTGATATGTTCTGGTCAAGTTTGAAGCACAAAAAAGCATGTGCGTCTTTCCCACTTTCCCCTCTTTTGTTTTAGACGTGAAAACTCTGCATGCGCAGCCGGACTGGCTCTTTTCTTTCCTTTTTTTCCTCCCCTGCCATCACCAAATTCAGCAACTAATGCAAGGAAGCAAGGACAAGCCCAGTACGAACAAATCCTTTTTTCTTTTCCAGGGCTAGCACTAAAATGAATGCCCGGCGATTAAAAGCCCAAGACAGGAAAAAAAACACACCATCAACTGCACAACTTCAGGAGAGGAGAGGGCAGAAGTACTGCCAAATGGGCTGTCTTCATTGGTCTTCGGGTCTTTGTAGCTGATTGAACTATATGCTGGTGTTGTCAGATCAATTACAATAATTAAACCCAGCTTCGTCATAGTGGATTTCTAGTGCCGTCCTTGACGCGTGCCTGCACCTGCATGGGCTCCTGCATGCCGGCAAAAAAAAAAGCAAGCAGAAACAAAAGAAAATCCAATAGACAAGAGCCTGGCTACTGTACAGGTGACCTCTCTTTTTGCATCAAAGGGCATAAACTTCTCCGTCCTCTTCATCCGTATTTTTTTTTCGAGAGTCCTTCTCGTTACCATGTAGAAGTTCAATTTCAAAATGCTAGTTGTTTATTCCATGGCCTTGCTTGTCTCCCTGGCTGGCATTAGCACCGCATTCTTTCTCCAATAAGACTAAATGAAAAGGCCATCGTCCCGGTGCACATTCCCGGTCATTTAAAGCACCAGCCTAGCTAATAGTCATCCAGCTAGTTACGACGCGTGAGCCAGTATGCATTTATCAGACAAACAGCAACATCTCCGAGACGCTCTTCTTCTGGTGATTGATAAAGGCATGGGTTAAGAGGATAATCCTTAACTGGTCTGTCTGTCCCAGATAAGGGCGTAGCAAGGGGAGAGCCCAGTCTATGTTTATGGTGCTTTTATTGAAGCAAAGAGGCGTCAAGGAGATTACTCTTGTTTGCCCACTGTCCCTTCCAACTCGCGCCCGCCGTGCCTTACGCAGCCACCGATAAATCTCCAAGTCGCGGGGTCGTTTTGCTTACCTCTTTATCGCTGTCTCGAAAACCCACTCATTATCTTGTTCTTTTCGTCATAGACAGTGAATCAGTGGGGCTCAACCCTTCTGCAACATGGGCGCCTAAACCCTCTCTGGACGACACTTGTCACACAGAGTGGATAAAAGGACATAACAAGAAAAGAAGAAGAGAAGAAGAAGAAGGAAAAAGAGGGTACCTCATTTGACAAGGCCAACAAGAGACGAGATCAAGAAACAAAAAGGAAATGTAAAAAAGGAAAACGAAAACGTGGCTGATCAAGGCCGCTAAGAAATGTGTATGAGTCTTCTTTCCCCGCCTGCTATCAGTTTCTTTTACTTCGTCGCTCTATAGCAGGCTATACTATTACTGAATTTCCAGCGTCTGCCCACCTTCGCACAGTTCTCTCTGAGTTGTCCTCAAACATCTATTTTCAAAAGGGAATTCACGATTTTTTTTGATGGTTCCGAGTTATGCATATATCGGGGCCAAATATACGCAACTGGGAAAGAACGAAATTTATGATCACCCATCGGTTTTCGCGTGTTTTGAAGCAAAGCCCTAGGAAAAAGGCACACCCTTTTTTTTTTTTTTTCGCGCCTTCCGTTTTTTATTTTCCTTTTTGCTTTGGCTGGCCGGCCACGGAAAAGGAGAGAAAGAAATGGAAGCAGAGGTGTGGACAGAAAGAAACAACCTTTTTTTTAATTTTAATTTTGCCAAATTCTTCTGTTTGCGTTAGGGTCTTTTGAGTAGACGGAAACATGAACTTATTAGTCTCTGCCTCGGCCGCGATTGTAATGGAGGTGGCGTTTCTGAGCAAGTAGTAGAGATGCGGAAATAATCAACATGAATGGGGCCGCCGCACACGGGGCTGTCTCTTTCTGTGTTTATACGATGATGGTAGCCTGTTCCTCATACGCCTGTTTATTGGACTTAGAATGGGACATGTAGTTGATAGTGGAGATTGTGAGCTCCAGAAAATATCACATTGTCAAAAAGAACGTCTGCCATCTTCGTAACCGTCAATCCATCACTCGCACCGTTGCGAGACGTGTAGCCGAGAATTTTGCTATAATTATTTGGTCCATTTTTCCGTCTTTTCCATTTTTAAAATATACACTATGACACACACCTATGGGGACTAGCACAAAATTCTTTTATGCTTCTCTTCCGCAATTGGTGGCTGACGAGAGATATGAACAGCAGACACGACAATCCGTGATGTGATGTGACGTGACGTGTGTGCGTGTGAATACAGCCAAAATTCGCAGATGCTCTCCGAACTCATTATTTCTCGTCCGCATCATTTTGCGACCAGGAGCCACCGGAAACCCGCTCGGCTCTTGGCCATGCGGCGCCCACTCGCCCTACCAGTCAAATGATGATGCTATGGGGCTGTCAAGCACGCGCAGACTCTAAACCGGTCTGACAGGGGATGGGGAGCCCCAAAAGAGTTCAAAACTGCCCCAATAATGTGACACTTCTAGTAACCCTCTTTTGCTCACTCCATCCCATCTCATCCTATCGCATTGTATACACCATCTTCAGAAACTCTGGAGCCCAGCGCCCCACCGATCCACCATGTGCAGTTCTCTGCTTGAATCATTTTCCTGTGTTGCCTTCCACCCTCCCTGAAGGATAAAAGTTGCAAGTCAAAGGCTATAAGCTAGCTAGCTACAAGGCCATGATTTTGAAAACAAGATCCACTGAACTGGCAACAAACCAGGCAGCTGGAGGGGCCTAGACGGAGCCGCATCTTGATAAAGAACCATCCGACCCGCCCTCTCCACTTCGAAGAGAGGAAGGGGGAAGTACATGCAGTAACGCAACAACACAACAACGAGCAGACAAATGAACAAAAAGAAGACAAGTAGCATCAAGCATATTCTCCCTCTTTACCCGTTGCTCTCTCCCCTCTGTACTGGTGAAAAATTTTCAGTTCCTTTTTCCCTGCCTAGCTTGTCCGCTTCCTTGTATTCTTGCCCAATCTGCTGAATTTTATCGAATTTTATCGATATGGCCATCATCTGGAAAAGACCCACTTATATAGCTGGGCTCTAGTCTTGCCAAAAAAAAAACAACGATTTCAAGTAAATGGTTGGCTCCCCCGATACAAGAATAAAAAGAGAGAAAAAATTGCAATAGAAATCAATCCTCTTAAATACATCAGCAGCCACATTCCCCCGATTTCTTCTTTTTATTCTCCACTCTCGCGCAGACCTTCCAACCGGAGCTTAGGAAAAGGAAAGGCAAAAAAGAATCACTACTACAACGAACCCCCCCCCCTCCCCCCGAACGAAACAAGATTACCAGGCAACAGCCGTCTCTGAAGGCAAAGGGCTCGACTGTACCTCGGCATCGAAGCTTTTGCTTTTACCCACTGCAAATATTTTGTGCATCCTCTTTTTCTGGGTCCCGATAAAAGTCAAGGGAGACCATTAGGAAAAGGCCGGCTGTTTGTTGCTGTGTTGTGCTGATATACTGGGTTAGTTCCACTCGCACCTAACTTGCACTGAAGCTACAGGGTGTTTTCAGCCCGCTTCCTCTCTCATTTTCTTTTCCTTGCCCTCTCTCACCCTCTCTTCCTTGTCTGTTTTCTCGCTCCTGCAAAATCTCTCTTTTTTTCTTCTTTTTCTTCTTTTTTTCCTTTTTTGATTTTTCTGAGTCTCCATTTTTCTTCTAACATCCAATCGAATCCAGGCACATTCTTTTTTGGCTACTCACAATTTTTTATGAGTGCTGGCTGGCTTTGAAAGTGATTGACGACCAAGATTTGATATCCATCGAGTCCACCTCGTAACAACCACCTCGACAACGACTCTCGTTATTTCATTATTATTCCTCTTTATTTCTTTTGCCCTGCGAAAAACAGATAGCACACCCACGGTGACCGGCTTCAAATTATTTAGTATTATCAAACCGAACCGCCTCGGCACATATTCGCGTGACGCGCTCAGCTCGAAACGGCCTTGAACGAAAAAAAAAAAAAAAAAAGGTTCCATTTACACCAAATTTTCTCTTCGTTAGAAAAAGCTGTGCACACTTTCCCCAGGGAAAAAAAAATTCAAGGAACTGAATTTACAATCCAACACGTCCATCGTAAAGCCATGGAAGACCGCACTTCTACTGCTGCTGCCGCCGCTGTTGCCGCTGCCGCTGTTGCTGCCGCCTCCATCAACGGTGGTTCCAATACCGCCGTTAGCACGCCTACCATGTCAGCTCCTAGTGGATCAGTCTACCCGTCGCCTATCAACCAGAGCCAGTCTCTTCCCGCGAGCATGCCGCCCAGTGAAAGCCATTCACCCTTGAACCAACTTCCTCCTCTCACTCAGTCTCAGCAGCAAACTCCCACTATGCAGCCTCTGTACACTCCCACCGGTGGCAGTGATCACGCTTCTCGTGGGCCCGGAACCCCGACCAGCGGCACTCCTACCAATGGGCAGATGCCCAACTTTGCCGCTGCTGCTGCCGCTGTAGCCCAGAATTCTACCCAGTCGGCTGCCCGTGGTGCGCTTTATTCCATGACTACCCAGAGTCAGTACCCGCCTCCGCAGGCCTACACCTCTTCGATGATGCCGCAATCCACGCCTGCTATCTCACACCCGCAGCCCATTGCGCCAGCCCCACCCAACCGCTCTGCGCCCATCCTCCGCCCTATTCCCCACCAAGGAATCATGCAGCCCGGCATGCCGTCGCCATACGGCCCCGGCCCGCTTCTCCCTCACACACTTCCTGAGGGTGAGCCCACCCACGTTGTTGGCTCACAGGGCCGCCGTGGCATCCTTCCCAGTGCGCCTGGACGACCCTCGGTCAGCCAAATGGGGGGCAAGGGCGCCATCATTCCGCAAAAGGATGCCGATGGCAAGTTCCCGTGCCCGCACTGCACTAAAACCTATTTGCACGCCAAGCACCTGAAGCGTCATCTTCTCCGTCGTGAGTATTGTCTCTTACCCCCTTCCCTCTTGGTATTTGTGCAGAATTCCAATCAAGAGCAATCACAGTTAATTTACCACAACACACTAACAATCGTCGAATTCAGACACGGGTGACCGTCCGTATATGTGCGTTCTCTGCCGGGACACCTTCTCGCGCTCAGATATTCTTAAGCGCCACTTCCAAAAGTGCTCTATCCGCCGTGGCAATCCCACTGGTGTTGGCCACCTGTCGCACCCGCAAGCCCATGTCAAGAAGAACCAGCAGAAACAGGCAGCGCTTGCCGAGGCCAACGATCTGCCTCATCTCAGCAGCCTGAGTGCTATTCAGGATGGTATGCTTTATCACTCCCATATCCCTCCAGTACCACCAATGTCATGGCTGCCAACGTGAAACCCCAGAGCCGCTTTTTTTTATTCTTTTTTTTATTTTATTCTTTCACATCCTTCCAGCCCTTCCAGCTCCTCCTTTGACCGGCTTTCTCCACCGTCAATCAAGGCTATCACTTGCATTCACTCGTTCACGTTCACTCATACAATATTTTCTCTCTTTCCCCGTACAGATCAATTATTACAGCAGTATAATAACCAAGACTCCTTCGCGCTGACAGGAAACATTTTGGCGGCAGCAACTGCCGGTACCCGGCCCAGCTTTGAGCCGTCGTACACGGCTGACGTCTCAGTTACCATGCCCGGCCAGCCGCTGGCAAACTACAGCATGTCTACACAAGCTAGTGGTCTGCCTATGTATGGCAGCAGTACACCCACCACGCAGCAGTCCGGCCTGGACTGGGCTCAAATGTTCCAACCTGGTGCGTAATAACGTGATGCATATTTCTCTCTCTCTCTCTCCCCTCCTTCTTGGTCTTCCCTCTTTTCCCTCCCAATCACCTGCCCACGATATCGTCTTTCCCTCATTATCTATTCCTTTTTTTTCTTGGAGTTTTTCTTGTCCTTCTAATGCAGCAGATTATCCAGCAGAGGCAGATCGTGGTCAGACCAGACAATAGTCTTGCAGAATTGACTTCGGTATTTTTCATCTCTTGCGGGAGAACAGATGAAGATGAGAAGGGAAAAGATGTGTACGGAGGCTAAAAGGGAGAGCAAGGAGAATGAGGAAAGGGAGGTAGAAGAGTGGGATGTGACAGAAGAACAGAGAAATCCATTTGGAAAGGGTAGAGGACAAGACGCTGAGAAAGGGTGTTCTGTTTGAACAGTCTAGCCACAGCACTGACGACAGATCTGTCGTCCATCGTCTTATCTATCTACTTTGCCTCTTTCAACGTCAGTTTATCCTTCTTCTTGAGAATCTCCTTATTCTATACTTTCTTTCTCACTTTCCTGTCTTCCAGAGTCCGTTCTATAAAAAAGCACCTTTTATTCCTATCCGTCTGTTTCTTTCGCCAACTCTTTTCTTTTCGCTGTTTTTTTACTCGCCTTTTTTCATTTCATAAAAAAAGCCATCTTTTTTTCTTTCATTATTTTTTCTTCCTCTCTTCACCTTTCCACCCCCCTCCCGAACCGGTTAACTTTTGGTCGTTCGCTTGTGGAAGAGACAAGGAAAATAAGAGAGGGCAGGAGAATATGGCTTCTCTTCGTTTTGACTTTGGTATTTGCTTCGCTACTGTCTTGTTTGTCTGGTGTTTTTTTGCGCGGCGGGGAATGGAAAGGAAGGGAAATGGGGAGCCTTGGACTTGGCTGGTTCTGTATCTCTAGATATCTGGTGTTGTTTGGTCTTTTATTTTATTAGTCGTCTAGTGGGTGGGCAATTAGGTTGTGAGGAATGGGAGAGAAGGGGTGGAGGGAGGATACGAAATGGCAAGAAGACGTGTGTTATATAAGTCGCGTGCAGCCGTCTTTGGGCTCCCTCGACGCCGCCTCTCCTTGGCCTCCAACCTCCGGCTCTGCTTCTTCTCCATGCATGTTTTTTCCATGCACCCACCTTAGTTGTCTTCAGTCCGTGACTCTACCGGTCACATTTCGTTGTTTCGCCCCCCTCTTATGGTTGTTAACGACCTCATTCTATGTTCCCTTTTACACATCTGTTATTTTCTGCTTGGTTCACTAGTTGGAGTAGTGTTGGTAATATACCTTTCGGAAACGGAGGCTTTGTGGGGAGTTGGACTACATCCTGTTTTGTTTTTTTCGTTTAGGAAAAAGAGCAGAAGGAACACAAGAAAAGCCATTGATTTCAGATATTTGTGACAAATTACTTCACGCCTAGATGCTTGCATCAACTGACACATGTTGTGATGTGCTGGGAGGTATGGCTTGACGCAAGAGGAGCCCTGTGAAAAAGTTGGTTTAGTTGGCCAATTTCTTTCGCTCAAGAATCTCGCTAGCCTAGACGGCCCGCCAATTGATAACTCACATCTGTATCCGTCCCTCATCCCCCATGTCTCATCTCCGACACCCATCGTTCTCGTTACCGCCGATCAATCGTTGTCACCCGCGGTGTGTACTTCTCCACTACCGCCTTGTCCTCCGCCGGAGCCTCGTAACGCTCCTCGATGCGATCAGAAACATACATGCCGATGCCACCCCAGGCAATGACGCCGAGGCCAAGGGCAGCGCGCATGTTGGGTGAAAGGCGTTTGTAGGCCCTAGCAGTGAGTGTGTTAGCTAAGCTGGTGTCTTGGTATGCATGTTCGTGATTTTTGTGGCTGCCAATCAGACCCAGTAAGCGCACCTAAACATTTTGCTTTTCTCTTGTCTCTGACTCCGAGTGATGGTATACCAGTGCTCCCAAGATAGGACCTCTAACGGGATGTGGAATCTCTTCTCAGCGGACCAAGCGGAGTTTAAAGAGGGGCAAGCGGACTGAAGTCTGGGTTTTGGCGCGTCGTGATTGGCCACAGCTCCCATATCTGACGGACCCACTAAACACCGGCTGGCTGACACTGTGCTGCTTTGGCGGACATCGGCAAATTTCTTGATTCCTGCGCCCTCATACCCTACCTGCCCTCATGTGGCTGATATTATAATCTATACGTTCTCATCATGGCCACCCCTCTCTTCCTATTGCCGCCTAAGGCGCTGATGAATCGTAATCTCAGCTATACGCATCATCATACCGGTGCACTGCCGCCAAACGCCCAAGCATGATGCAGGATGAAGGGTGAGTGAGCCTAACTTGGATTGCTCCAACGAGCTCCCAAGGTTTCTCTTTAGAGGATTCTTTTAACACGCTTTTCTCGCAGCTTCTTTTCTTTCTTCCACACACAGTTCATCAGGTATTTCTTCTGGTCCCACCATGTCCTTCTCCTATTTAGCGACCGTTACTCCTGCTGCTGCCGCTGTCTATACGGGTCCCGAGGAAGCGGCCCAAAATCCCCATCATGTACTACGCAAGGGAAAGCTCGCCGGCTTTAAAAACACCTACGATTCCTGGGGTCGTGGCGCCTCCCCTTTGACAATCTTCGGGACTCTTGTCAGGTGAGTCCGGCACATCATCAAACTGGTAGATACGACTCCGCGCATCTGCTAATACCGGCACTCACTTCTCGTCGTATCTGTCTAGACTTGGGATCAAAGGTGAGGTGAGGTCGCCCGACACCTCTCCCCCCACCGTACCCGTCGTCAGCCCCACATTTCTCCCGTCTCGCCGACCCACTAGTCCGGACTCCAGCCCCACAAAATTACGTGCAACCTGGCTTGGCCATGCTTGCTACTACGTCGAGTTCCCGTCTGGCCTGCGTGTTCTGTTTGATCCGGTCTTTGAAGACCGCTGCTCGCCGCTCTCGTTCCTGGGCCCAAAGCGCTTCACCCATAGGCCGTGTGACCTGGCCGACCTGCCTGTCGTTGACGCAGTAGTGATTAGTCACAGCCACTACGACCACCTGTCGCATCCTTCAGTGCTAGAGTTGCAGAAGCATCACCCCAATGCTCACTTCTTTGTTGGTCTGGGCCTAGCCAAATGGTTCCGTGCCAGTGGTGTCCACAACGTAACGGAAATGGATTGGTGGGAGGAGGTAAGCCTAAAGCTTATGCGATCTAGCAACACAAGTAACACGCCAGTCTCAGCCGCCGATCTAGCCTCGTCCCCGGAGCTCATTGAGGCGACTGTCTGCTGCACACCGTCCCAGCACACATCCGCACGCACACTATTCGACCGTGACACAACATTATGGTGCTCGTGGGCCGTGCGCTCAGGCGGCAAATCCGTTTGGTTCGGTGGTGACACGGGTTACCGTGCGGTCCCGTACCTGGCGCCAACAGCGGATGACTACTTGGCTGCGCCGGATCTCCCGCGCTGCCCTCAGTTTGCACAGATCGGGCGGTTGCGCGGGCCGTTTGATCTCGGATTAATCCCCATCGGCGCATATGCACCCCGAGTGGCGTTCTCGCCTATGCATGCTAATCCGTTCGATGCGGTGGAGATATTTAAAGATACGCGCTGCAAACGGGCCATGGGGATCCATTGGGGCACATGGGCCCTGACCACCGAGGAGGTCATGGAACCGCCGCGCTTGCTGAGGGAGGCTCTGAAAAGAAGCGGGATTGGGGAGACGGGGACTTTTGATACATGCAATATAGGCGAAAGCCGCGAGTTCTAAGGGCCTGGTGACGATAATGGGCGTGTTGCCGAAGATGGAGCTGTGGGAACGGACAAGATCGCTAGGGAAGGGATAGAGAATAGGGTGGAAGGATGGAGGGACGGCTATATTATTCTAGTTGACTAGGGAGAGATATCCCAACAATACGAGTCGAATTGAATTGAGACGGTTCAGGTGCAGCTGAAATCAAGAGATTAAGCTAGTCCGGCTGGAGTAACCATGGTTTTTGAGCTAGTGGTGTGTGGCGACGAGAGGGAAGTATGATAACCCGACGTGACGTGCTGCATTGATTAGAATACCATTCAATGGTACTGAAACAGCCGAGAAGATAGATAGGGGCTGTGGATGGGGACGTCTGCGAATAAAGAGGGCACAGAGAAAGAGTTAAGCAGGCCCTCCTCCCTTCAGCAGTGCTCAGCACCACAACATGTATGGAGTCGTACAGAACACAAGGACCAAGCATTATGAAGGTGATAGCTATATATTGGCCTTTGCCCTACTGGGGGGGGGGGGGGGTTGTGCTCCTGACTTGTTTGCGTGGCTTCGTGCCTTGCACTTTGCACTCCGTGCCGCAAGCTGCCTGCAAGCCGCCTCAATATAAGGTGATGATGGATGGGCTTGTTCCCAGTGTTTACTTTGCTAGTGCCGTTGGGCCACTTCCTTTACATGGGCGTTGGTTGGTTGTTTGTTTGTGTTCCTTTATGTAATCAATATAACATCAAATCCTCGGTGGGTAGTGCATGTATGCAGCATGAACAGATATTACAAGTGCACACAAAGACGTACGGCTCTTTTAACATGCAGGTGAGTGCCCATCTGCAATTTTACCATGCGCATCTGATATATAGATCGGCCAGGGTGTGGTAAGGCGAGGGAGCATGGCCAATGGGAAGACAGCAACAATAGGCCGGTTACTTGGATCCGCCGGAGCAAACCCAGTCAGCCCGACGAGTTGTACGTGTGTTCTGGGTGGCTTTCAAACAGTCCGCGTATCAGAAGTCGCAAAGCTAGGCTGGGCTTGGGATTATAGCCCAACGAGCGAACAACGGAAAATAAGACAAAAACAAGACAACAGTTGGGAGGCTTCGCTTGTCAGGGCCAAGTCTCTGTTTTGGCTGTTTTCTCTTGCGTTTGGGAGCATTAGTCTGTGCGCCAGCATTACACGTGACTATCACTATTTCTTGTTTAGGGTTAATAGCCACGCGCTATCGTGTGCCTCTGTTGACTTGGCTTTTACACGACTTGGTTCCTCTGCACAGACCTTTGTTTTCTGTTTTCATTGACGATTGAGACAAAGAAAGAGAAGGAAAAGAAAGAGACCAGTGCTGCGATGTCTTGTATTCTTGATCAAACAAATCCCTGTATGATACAAAACCTAAACATGGCTCCTAAAACACAGCTTGATACACGCCAGCCCTTCCTTGGTTGGGGCGGGTTGGTATATGGATAGAGAGCAGTGACCGAGTATTTTTGCACGGTTTCTTCATTCTCGGCTTTGTGGAGGAGCTTGAGCCAAGCTTCAACCCAAGCCTAGCCAGGTGGGGGCCCACTTGTGCCATGCCATACTGTGCAGTGCATGCTCTGGCTATGCTATGCTACATTTGTGGTTCTGTAAGGTCATTTACTCCCTGCGGACAACTCGTCCAAGCGGGCGGGCTGGCGCATCATCTTTTCGTTGTGACGCTTTGCAATGGTTCATTTTATGGAGCCTTGCATATAGGACGCGTGTGATATAGCGGTGCACAGGCACTCAAATGATGATGTAACTAGAGAGTAGTAGCTATTGCTGTTGGCATAATTACAGCAGGCATTCATCCCTTTTTGTGTTGTAGTGGGGGACAGCCCTAGAATAAGAGAATACATAAGAAGCCTGGGGTGCTAAGGGGCTTAGAAGGGCCTAGAGCTGTAGGCCCTGAGGGCTGTGAAGATTCTTGTGGCGGAGGAGAAGCCTGGAACGGGGCCATAACAGTGCCTGGACACTTGAGAAAAGCGAGAAAAAAAGAAAAAAAGAAAAAAATAGCAGAGCAAAGTCTGGACTCATGGATAGTTTTTCTGTGCCAGCTCTGATGTAGGCTAGACTAGCTCTTTAGTCCATTGCTAAGTCTTAGTGCTTCCAGTGGTGCGCACACGAAGAGAGCATGCCGTAGCCACGGTGCAAAAGCCTAAATCTAGTGCAGTCTAGTCTGGTGCAGGCAGTCCAAGTCCAAGCAAGCCCAAGTCCAGGAATAGAAAGTCTAAGCTGATGGAGCCCAAGTTGAAGGTTTTGTCTGTGCTTCCTGGTTTTCTTATTTGCCTGTATAATGGAGCGTATAATGAATGGATTTGACATTTTGCTCACTTTTGTGGTTGAGATCTCTGCTTGTTAGATGTGCAAGCACTCGTACCACCTTAGACTGAACATTGGCCTTTGCTGCTTGCTCATGGTGGCCGGCTCACAACGTACGCAGCTAAGCATCCACTTTTCGAGACGAACAAGGAAATGCGAGTCAACCACGCAGAGAGTAACCCTGGGAAGACAGTGCCTTCCTTGGAAAGCGACCTCATTTCTGCCTCTCGTGTTCCATCTCTGGTATATTTCACTTGCTGTTCTGTACTTTCCCTCAACTATGTGACAAACCCCAACTCTCCCCAACAAGATTAAGTGGCGCCTAGGGATAGTAGCAAGCGGAAAGGAAACAACAAAGAGAACAGAGGAGAAGGAGGAAAAGAAAAATTTGCTCTTCCCTTTTCTGCCTTTCGTTGCCTTGACTAACATTTCTGTGTCTCTCCCTCCGTTGCTTGGCTTGATTATGTCTGCTTGTCTCTCCCTTCGTCACGGACGTCTTATCATCATCATCCAACATTCATCATCATATATAAACACACTAGCGCCAACCAACCACGAGCCACGCGCCATCAACTGTAGCCAACGAAAAATATTGGCCCTTGACTCTTATATTTGCCGGCTGCCGAATCTGGGCTTGAGAATTTGGCCCACTACAGCTACCGAACCCGTATACCAACCAACACGTTACGTTACCAGCTAGCCATCAACCAACAATCAATCATCCTTATCCAAGATTGCTCTCTTTTCTTCCCATAATATTGACTGACGGGCTGACAGACTGAGACAAACCCATATTACTTGTCGCCACCGCACCGCACGACCAACCCGAAACGACAGCATCGCAAAAAGGACGACCTTTGACAGATAGACAGCCCGAGCGAGGCGTAGTACGCTAATTCGTCGCATAACTCGGTTTTCAACCCGCCGATAAAAAACTTTGCTCTCGTGTTCTTCCTTTCCTTACCCTCCGTTTGTTTGGTTATTGTCTTGCGACGCATTAATCCTTCTGGGCGAAGAAAGAAAAAAAAACCGACCTTTCTAAAAACGAAGCACAATCAACTCATCCGACGTCACTATCCCCCTCGTTCTTTCGCCGTATTCCATCTATGCAACTTGCCCACAAAAACACCCAAGCAACCACAATCCAACCAAACCCGGCCACTTCTTAAAGTGAGCTGACAGCAGTGCCAGTCACTCTTCTCTGATTCTCTACTTGGCTCGTCCGTCTCCGGCCAACCGCGTGCTTTTTTTTCTTCCCTTACTGCTGCTGCTGCAATCCCTCCTTCTCTTCCTTTTTGCCTTTTTTTGTTTACGACATTTTCTTTGCTCGTGGCTTCTCATTCTCTTCTCTGCCCTCAGCTTTCTCCCTTTCTCAAATCATATATTCTACCCAAACTCCTACCCCTGCCCTGCTCCCTTCTTTTTCCTACCCCTCCATTCCCCGTTGCCGTTGCCTTCCTGGGCTCTTCACCTTGAGCTAGAGAAAAAGTCTTCGATTTAATCGACACACCCTGGTCTCTCCTACCCATCCTTCTCCTGTGGTTGGCCTAGTACACAGCTAAGCCCAGTCAGGGAACGTCTCTTGGAAAGAGAAAACTTGAACTGACTTGCAACTCGACTTTGCTTTGCCTTTGTCTGGCTGCTGCTGCTGCAGCACGTTGTTGTTGCTTGGTCATTTCAATAAAGCTGGTCATCCTCCCTTGTCAGCACCATTGCGTCGCCATTTGATTCTCTCCCTCTCTTTTCTTCATCACAGGCTATTTTGCATTTCTATTTCTTTTCTTTTTGTCTACCAGCCTTGGTTTGAATCTCCGCCATCCTTTCTTGCTCCCTTTTTGCTTTCTTGCCTCTTTAATAACCTCGAGATCCCTTGGTCTCGACCTTGCGATAACTGCGCTTCTCTACGGATCGAATCCCCTTTTTATATTTAAGTTTTGCTGCTTTATTTTTCATTTATTTTTCATATTCATGCTATCGTCTTCCTTTGGGCTCCCACCAGAAGACTAATAGCATCCTCACAGTTTTCTTTTTTTTTCTTTTCTTTTACGCCCTGAGTTTGATCTACTCTTGTCCTAGAGAACTTGTTCTTTATATTTTCTTTCTTAATTCCAACCGTTCCGACAGTGTCGGCACACTCGACCCTCAGTTATTTTATTCACTCCGTTCACCAATCGCCACCGCAGACCCAGGAGAGGGGCCAGGTATATGTAACAACCAACTCCTGACCTGCCGCTCCTGTTGCTGCTACCTCCTTCTGCTCATCAAACACAACAATCCATACCTTCTCCAAGAAGTGAGCTTTCACCATGCAGCGCGTATCTGCTTTACTTTCCTGGGACCGGAGGAACTCACATCATTCCGCCAAACAACAAACATCCCCAAAACAAACATCGCCCAAACTTAAATCTCTGAGCCTACGCCCGCAGTCCAACGGCAAGTTTGACAGTCAGCAGTTCTGGCCTGCCGGCCTCGACCAGGAATGCAACAAGGCTGCACGCATCCTCAAGTCCTTTTGCAGTGAGTATTCCTCTCCAATACGCCCATCAGATCGTGGTTGTCTCGTTTACTAACACTACTCTTTTCTTTAGCCGACGGTTACTTGGCGCCTCTGCATGACGTAGACGAGTCAGAATCACCACACACGGACCAACCCTCAGAACCTCGAACACCACTCAACGTCACGAAAAGGATACCCCAACGAATAATCCAGAATGCAGCCGGTATCGCAGTATTCACTTGTATGCGCTCCGGTCTGTGGATGACTGGATCAGGCGGATCCGGTATCCTTATTGCTCGTAAAGCCGACGGCACCTGGTCACCACCCTCGGCGCTAATCTTGCACACCCCTACTCTCAGCTTCATCATTGGCGTTGACGTCTATGACTGCGTCCTCATCATCAATAACATCGATGCCCTCGAATCATTGACCCAACCATCAACCACTCTTGGCGAAGATGTTGGTCTTATTGGCGGCCCCCTTGTCATGCCCGGAGCAGACGAAGAAGATATTCAATGGAGGGACTTGGGCAACACTGTCTTCACATATCTCAAGGCTCGTGGCAAGGCACAAAAGGTCAATCTGAACGGCTGCATGCTCAGCGAGCGCGTCAATGAGAACCACAAGTTTTATGAACGAGAGGTTTCTGTCATGGATGTGCTAGCCGGCAAGGTTGCTAAATACGCCGAGCAAACAGGGCCGCTCTTTGAAGTCATTAAACAAGCCGAAGGTCGTATCGACTACGACACGGCTATCATTGACCAAATATCTACCCAGCCTGCCCCTGGCGATGCATTAATCGAGACACCCAAGGCCATTCCAGCCCTTCTTGAAGCCGCAAAGGCCCCGAGACTAGCATTTGGAATTCCACACCCAGAAGATCCAGATCCGTTTGGATTGAAGGCTCTTGAGATGGCTGGCATGGAGATACGCGAAGCTGGCTCTCGTATCCGTCCTCCTAGTAGCCAATTTGACGGTTCTAGCACTAAACATTACTCTCGATCTAGCCTTGATATCTTTTCTCCGCTTAGCAACCGCGTTAGCCTGATGTCTACGCGTACTGGCGCCACATTTATGACTGACACGGGGACTCATACTACTCTCGCGACACCTGCAACTGTACCAAGTCCAGCCTTTAGCAATGACGAAAAGCGTGACTCTTTTGAGTGCAAACGGCCAGAAGTCGATTATACCAAGATCGACTTCAGCTCTATCCGGCACCTTAGTGGGACAAATACCCTAGATAGTGTGCCTATTACCGAGTCTATCGCGACTACTACCGAAAGTGATTGTCAGAGTTCTTCGTCTTCACGTAGCTCCAACCCCAGCACGCCGTCTATTGACCCGCGTGACAAGGTTTCCAAGGAGGAGCACTCCGGGGACCCTGCCGAGGTTTCTGACGAATCCGAGGGGGATGAGGATCTGGACGATGATGAATTTGACGAGTTCGATGATGATGATGATGAAGAGCCCGTTGTATTCGAGATTTCGGCCGTACAGCCTCTGCGTGCCCCGCAAGCTCAAATTGTGCAGGCCAAGGGAACCATGGTCACCATTTCCAAGAGGATCCCTCCCCCTCTGCCTATGCGCAGCCCGGCTCGCATGTCCCGGTCTAGCAAGTCTGAGATGGGGGATGTCAGTATGCTCAAGAGCCCCCTGCGCCAGAGTTTCACCAACGAGGCGTCGCAGTCGGAATTGTGCTCAGCATCGGTCAAATCAGCCACCTCAAGCGGCGCGTCTATTGTCTCTATTGGGTCTCGTGGCCAGCCGACCAAGCCAAAGCCACACCTCGAGGTCATGGGCCATAACCGGTCAAGATCGCTGGTTGTGCAGCATGCGCAAGAAGTCGCATCGCCAGTCACGCCCACTTCATATGATGACATGACGCCGACCGCCTCGCACAAGTCATTTTACACGTTGTCACCCGAGGCTAGTACGCCTACCTCAGCCACCGCTGCTACAACTCCTGCTACCCTCTCCTCTGCTACAATGGTGGGGGCCGAGTCTGTTTCGGATGAGGATATGAGTTCGGACAACAATAGCTTCAAGTCCTGCGGCACCCAGAACGCATCGACTATTATTGTGTCGTAGATGAGGACGACGCCTACAGAGAGCGACTTGTTATTTTTTGTTTCTATTACTTTCTTTATTTATTTCGCCCCTTCTTTTTTTTTTCTTGGTTCTTTTTATGGCAACCCTCGGCCTGTTGGATTGGTTGGGTTTGGCGGCGTAGTTTGGGGACGGGTCTTCATGGTACAACTAGTCCTTATGCTTGGGTGTTTTCTTTTTCTCTTCTTGATAGGTGTCTTTGGGTCGTTTTGTTTTTCTCTCTTTCTCTCTTGGTTGGAAGCACTGTTATGATTAGGATACCCACGTACAAGAAAGACCAAAATATGAGTTAATCGACAGCAAGAACAGGCGTATTTGCTGATGGGCTTGTTGGCGCTCTGACAGCAACTTTCACCATGTGTATTATAGCACCACCCGCTTGTGACTCTTTTTCTATATGTTACTTGACCCATGGTGGAGTGTGGCTATGTGATGTTCACCTTTGTGGCCTTGTTCGACACGGCCGTGCGTTGTTGTTGTATGACGGGAGTTGGGAGGGTGAAGAGGGATGCTGGAGGAGATGCCGGAGGAGATCGTGGTGTCCGCTTTCGCCTTTGGGGGAGAACGATGAGTTGCGCAAGCTTGTTTTAGCTTGGGAAAAAAGAAAAGAAATCCCACGGATGGCTAGTTAGTAGCACTAGTACCACGGCCGGCGTTGATTTGAATGTATTCTACGTCCAAGTCCTACCGCTTAATTAGCACTTTTCTTTGACTTGGTAAATAAACCATTTGTTTCTGTGGCTGGCTCTAAGCGACGCCGCGACGGCGCCACAGCGAGCTGCCAGCGCCACACTTGGTTGCCGCGCAGCCACACTAGCGCCGTGAACCTTCTTGCTGTACAGCCTTGCGCCGGCCATTTTCATGGCTGGTCCAAAAAGTCGACCGGCAGATTTACGCATAGAAACACCATTTGCCTTGTATTGTTCTTCTATGCAGAAGAACAGACGCATGCCTGTTCTCGTTCTCTTCTGTCTCCACGGCCCGTCAATTGCACCAACAAGCTCGCTTCTCTTCTTCTCCAGGCATCGCTGACGCGCGACACAGGCTTAGCCACGGCCTAGGCGGCTTCTCTATTCCGAACTATTGTAGTTCCTGGCCAAGAGCCACCTCGCCCCGGCCCCCCTTCGCGCGCGCTCCCTTCCCTCCCACTGTCTCTCCAATCGCCGGCCCCGGCCTTCCTTGGGTCTCGCATAGCCCCCGCGAATTGAAAGCCTCCAGGCGGCTGCGCGTGACACTGCTCTTGACAACCGCCCCGCATCCTACACATCTCTCCATTCATCTTCCCTCACGCCGCCATGTCCGTCCCCCAGGGAAAGTGGAAAGAGGAGCAGATCCTCATCATCTGCGTTGGAACGCATACGACACTGGCGCAGCTGGGCTGCCACGAACTTACCCCTCCAGTACACCGCTTTCCCACCCGCATGTTCCAGAACCCCGACGGCCCTGGCTGGCGTCCGTACTACACGTTCAAGCGCAAAAAGACAGGGTCCGACGAGGACGAGTGGGTTGAGGACAAAGACTCGGAAGAGGGTGCCGTGTACCCTCTGCACAGTGAGTATTTCCTGTCTTACGTGGTCTGCTGCATGGCTGTATATTCGGTGATACTAACGCTTGCTTCATTCTAGCTGGTCGCATCGTTAATATGGAAGCCTTCCTCGCTTTCCTCGACCACGTCCATACCTCCCTCACAAGCACCTTCCACAACACCCCTATCGTGCTGATCGGCTCGCCGCATTGGAGTCGCTCGTGCAAAGAGACCATTACGCGCTTCATCTTCGAAAAGACAAAGACCCCGGCTCTGTGTCTGATGCATAGTGCGCTCGCCACGCAATATGGCCTCAAGTGGCCGACTATGACGGTCGTTGATGTTGGCTACCAAAAAGTCGACGTTAGCTGCATCTACGACGGCAGCATTGTCAGCGAAAAGTCGCTTGGTGTCATCTACCCCCAAAATCCGGATGATGTGCTGACTGGTGGCGAATTGTTTACGCGCAATCTTCACAGCTTGCTCAAGGACAAGGGTTTCACCTACGAAATGGCCGACCAGCTCAAGAAAAGCCCTGTCGCAGAGGTGCTCCCCTTTGTCAACAATCCGCCCGAGTATCGCGAGCTACCCAAGGAACGCGGCGATCCGCCCATTGCCGGCCTTGCTGCTTCTGGTGCTGTTGCTGATGGTGTCCCGAGCTCTGCCACGAGTGCACTTCCTCCTGCTAATACCGCCACTGCGACTGCTGCTGCCGATGTTGATAACGACGCCAAGGAACTGGCAACCGAAGACGGCGTGTTGGACGTTGCTACCATCGTGACCAGCGGCCAGACCAAGGAGTTCCTTGCTCGCAAAGAGAAGGAAAAGGAAAAGTCTAAAACGAAGCGTGGCAAGGAAATCTCGGAGTCCGCAAAGCCCAAACTGCCCAACAGCAAGCGCACGCACAACATCTTCCACTACGAGGAGATCCTGATTGAGGAAGCTCCGCCCAAGCCTTCCTCTGATGCTGGCCCTGACGCTGCTGGCACATCTGAGACCAAGCCCGATGGCGATGCAGCCGGGCCTGCTTCTACAGCCTCCCCCGTTGCTGCTCCCGATCTTTCTGAGCTTCCCATGGCACTGGACTTCCCGGAGGGTCCAATCGCACGCAAGGTCCAGCGAGACATCGAAGTAGGCCCGGAGCGGCTCATGTTCATCACGCATGCAGACATTGAACGCATTGCTGATACTGTGTACCGCACTATACAGTCCATCCCTGCTACGCACATGCGCGCAGCGTGCTGGGACCATTTGGTGATCGTCGGCAACGGAGCTCGTGTTCGCGGCCTGCGTGACAACATTCTCGCCGTGCTCACTGCACGCTACTTGATCTCGCCCTCATCTGCGTCTATTTTTACCGGCGGTGAAATGCCCTCCGTCGCCGGCACACCCAGCGGCTCTGGCCCCGCATCAGGTGCCGCTACTGCTGTGGGAACACCAGTGCAGACTCCTGGTGCTGCAACGCCGGCACAGCCGGCAGCTCAAGTAGTCAACCCCCTCTTGCAGGCAGCGACAGCCGGCGCGGCTGGTGCCCAGAGCCAACATCAGCACCACATGCTGCATGGCCAGACGCCAATGAGCATCAAGCTTGCCCCTCTGCCGACGTATCTGAGTGAGTGGGCCAAGCATGGCTTCGAGGAGGCAGTATTCTTAGGCGCCCAGGTAGCCGCTCGTATGGCGTTTTGTCTGCATAACGTCGATGCGGCGAGTCTGGAGAGTCTGCGGAGCATGAGCCTGAGTCGGGTGGATTACAAGTAAGTTTGAGACTCCCTTCCCTCAGCACATCTCATCTGCATGGTTGCTGAGAAAATCCTGTTGTTCGCTGCCGTGCCTATAAGCGGTGAGAACGCGCGCGCTAACCTCCTCGCCTTTCTCTTTCCATAGTGAACTGGGCCCCAAGGCCATTCGCCGGTTTAGTGTTTACCGCTAGCTCCAGCCAGGCCTGGCTCAACTAATCCATTCCCGTGCACTACTCGCCTTGTCTTTGCCGCGCTTTGTTGTCCATCCGTCTCTCAGTAGCTATGGGCCGATTTCCTGCTGGCTTCTCTATTTTTCCATCCCTTGGATTCTCCCACGGGCACTCACTATTGGCTCTATTTTCCCTCTACCCGATTCTCCCTCTACTTTCGTGGCATATCTCTCGGATTATTTATCTTTTCTTTTTTTGTGCAGCTAGTTAGTTAGTTGTCTTACGCCTTGCTTTTGTTTTGCTGCTTCTTGTCCTAGCCTGCTTACGTGACCCATGACTTGCCCTCACCCTCATAGTTGTCTCCTGTGCCATGACAAGTTCGAGAGATCCCGAGAGTTGGGTTTAACGTAGTCGTGGAAGCCGGGCCTGCCTATCTACCAAGGGCTAGTGAATTGCATCAGAGTCGAATCCCACAATGAAAAGAAAAGAAACAGCCAAAGGTGAAATATGCTATGTATACAGCCCCTTGGCATCGTGCAACAGTCGCCTTCGTCACACGGGTCCGGTTGGTCTCGACGGTGTAAGTCAGACAGTGAGTGTATGTAGTGTGCATCTCCGCGCAAGGTGCAACACGATGATTTAAACCCAGAGATGTTTCGTCCCGGCAAAGTCGCGTCAAAGCCCTTTGCTAATTGTCCTTCTCGGGGCAACAGGAGCTCTTGTTTCAAGCATCCTCTACATCATCGCTTCAATATCCTTTTGCACTCCAAAGTCCAACCCCGAGAATCCATCTTCAACAACCCACGGCTTCGCCTGTCCCTGCTGTGGCCCTTTCTCCTCCATTTTTTGGTTCAGCACCTCGCAGGCTGCACCGACAACTAATAGGCCTGGTGGCCTTGAGCCCTCGGCCTCAATAGCCTGGGCCACGGATTTGAGTGTGCTTCTGATGACTCTTTGGTCGGGGCAAGTCGCACGCTCTAGAACAGCACACGGCGTGCTTAGAGGGAACAGCGCCCTCCGCGTCGGTGTTGTACTATCCCTGCGCAGTTCGGATGGAAGATGTTCTGTTAGCTCTTGGACCAAATCCTTGATACGATGCAAGGCCATCAAAAAAACAACGGTCCGCGTAGACACAAACTCGGGCGGCGTTGGTGCCACGCCCTTTCTGCCAGTGCCTGTGCAAATAAGAACTTGGTCAGAAACATCGCGTTGCGTCGCCGGGATCCCGGCAAAAAGCGGTGCTGAAAGAGCCGAGGTAATTCCAGGAAGAACAGTAACATCGCTGCCGGCGCCATGCTCGCGGAAGAACATGATCTCTTCGCCACCGCGGCCGTATACGTACGGGTCTCCCTGTTTCAGGCGCAAGACAGTCTTTCCCTCTGCCCAGGCGGTAATGGCAAGTGTGTGGAGTTCGGCTTGTGCAGCATCAGCATTGCCAGGGAACTTTCGGGCAATGGTCACCGGCGTGCGGCGAGGGATTAAAGCCAAGACGCCAGCAGGGACAAGCTTGTCGGCCAGAATTAGATCGGCGGCTTGAATGGCATGAAAGGTGGCGCGAGTGAGTAGATCAGGATGGCCCGGTCCAGAGCCAGCCAGGATGATTTTACCACGGCCGGGTGAGCGGGAAGAAACCAGCCCCGGTTCTTTCTGGGCGGGTTCCTGGCCACTGTCCGCTCGCAATTGCTGGCTAGGAGCTTCCGGGACGCTCAGGACAAGTTGAATTTCAGCCTCACTAGCCTGAGACAGTCGTTTTAAGGGCCAATACTCGCAGACTTGGGAGAGCCAGCGTAGTTTTCGGCCCTTCAATGCAGCCTCTGAGCCTTCTTTAACGAGTCTGTTGAAGGACGCTCTCTGGTCCGTGGTTTCTTCTGCTTCTTCTTCATCGTCGTCGTCGCCGTCGCTTTGGGCCGCACGAGTTGGCCGATTTGCGGTCTTCTTGCTCTCGACGCTGTTTGTTTGCCTTTCTTCTTCTAGTTTCTCCTTTTGTTGTTCCTGGATCAGTTGCCTTCGTATGGAGCCTATTCGTGAGCAGGCGCTGCCCAGGCCGGCCGGCAGCGAAGAGGCGATCTCGCGGCGAATGCGCGAGGCTAGTTTACAGCCGTTTCCATTGGTAGTGACTCCGATTTGCAGAGGGCCGTCGGTGTGCACGCTGAGAAGGGACAGGGTGCAGAGATTCGGGGCGTCGACGACATTGATAGGGATGCGGTTCTTTCTACAAAGCGCAGATATATGGGCATCTAGAAGCGAGAACCGGAATTAGCAAGGGCAGGCGGGACCAAAGCAGAGCGGCAAGCAGAGGGATGCCAGAGACAAACGCACTTTCAATCCCCGCGGGGGCACGAACAACAAACACAGCATCAGCCACTTTGCCCACGTCCTCTCGGCCAAGCGTAAAGAGGAACTCGTCTCGGAAGTGGTCATCGATCCACGTCACCCTGCCTTCGTCCACCAGCTTCTGCAGCGTGAAGTGCAAAGGTGCAGAGGGGTTTGGAGAGGGTCCAATGACAACGACAGAAGCCCCGGCGGCCAAAGACTGGACACAGCGGCTTGCTGCAAGAGGCGCCAGGCCAATGACCAAGTGCACATGGCCAGTGCATTGAAGTGCTGCGAGAAGAGGCATGGATGTGATGGAATGGTTTGGACGTAAGACCCTGAGGGTATTTTGCAGCATGGGAAGCCAAGGTCAAGTTTGTTGCGCCCCTTTGAGCAGCAGCGTCTCTGGACAAGCACTCACCATCGCTGGATACGCACGCATCCGTATAGCGCACTGGGAGCCGGCCTTGCTCCTTATAAAGAAAAAAACGGTTAGCTTAGTGTGGATGGCGAGCACCCAAGCCCAAAAACGTCATCAGGGAAATGCACCATCGCCAGCCAATCAGATGCCGCATATTGCTATAAGCGGACTAGCAGGCAGCACGCCATTTTGCACTTCGGCCTCCTTGCCAGTTGTTGGACAGAAACAAAGGAAGACTGCGGAGGATTGCGACGCGGCGGTCCTTCATTCAGAAAGACAGAGACCGAAGCAGGTGAAGATTGTTACTGTCACGTCTGTTTGCTCGTCATGCTCCTCAACCCTTACTATGTCTCGTCAAAACCCTAGCCTGACAAAGCCCTAGCACCAACCAGGACCGGGCCCACTTTTTGCTCCCAGCCTTGCGAAAAAGTTGTGACAAGGCTGACATGACAGTGTTGAGATGAAAGCTCTGGCATCTTGCTGGAGTCTGCCGGCCTCGTCATCCACGCGTCTCCTTCCGCACATTTCACCGCCTACAGCCGGGCTGCATCTATCTCTACTTGGAGATTAGAACGGAATATCCCGGAGAAGAGAAGGGCGCCAAAAGCTGCTCGCACCACCGCATCGCCAACCAAACCGGCGTCGCTCACGTCACTGCCCAACCGCCAAGCCTCTGCTTTTGGTAGAACAAGAGTCCCTGCCCCGTTTGCTTCTTTCCTCCCGAGCTGACAATGCCAAACTCCCGGTCCCCAACGCCGTCGCGTCGCGGCCGCTCGCGCTCCTATTCCCCGTCCAGATCCCGTTCGGGCGGCCGGTCTCCCTCGCGTTCTCGCTCCAACTCGCACTCTCGGGGCCAGTCCCCAGATCGTCGTCGCCGCCGCCATCGCAGTGCCTCCTACTCGCAATCGCCAGACTCGCATCGCGGCCGCCGCAGACGCTTGAACTCAGAGAGCAACGATAAAAGCCGGTCCAGAGGCCAGTCTAGAAGCAACAGCCGCACTAGGAGCTCCTACAGCAGCAAGAGTCGGAGCAGGTCCCGGTCTAGAAGCTGGAGCCAAAGTTGCAGCCGCAGCCGCAGCCGCAGCCGCAGCCGCAGTCGTACCCGCTCGCCCGATCATCAGGGCAGCACTAAAATCGTGGTTGAACGTCTGACCAAGAATGTCAATGAAGCTCACCTCCGTGAGATTTTCGGCCAGTTTGGCGATATCAATGATTTGTATATCCCCAAAAACAACCGTGAGTCCTGACAAGCACCTTACCTTGCCCTGCCCGCCCTTCGCCCAGAATCCCCCCAGAAAAGAAGTCGCCGGCTGACAATACTTGCTGGATCCAGTCGGCGTGAACCGTGGAACAGCATACATCCTTTACTTCAGCGAAGAGGACGCCGAGGCTGCTATCACACACATGCACGAAGCCCAGATTGACAGCGCCACAATCAATGTCTCAATAGTCCTCAGAGGCTCCAAGTTCCACCACATGCCGCCACAGGCCCAGCTGGGTGGCTCCTCGTCCGCTCGGAGCGGCGGTCGCAACCGTAAAAACAACGGCGGCGGCGGGGGTCGAGGAGGTCCTCCCTCCGGCCCTCGGCCAGGCAAAGGCAGCAGACGCGGGGCTGACGTTTATCGGCCTGGCGATGGCGACAAGACAACTAATGCCGCGCCACGACGGGCGGCCGGCAACAGTGGGGGCGGCGGCAAACGAGCAGGCCATATGGATTGGGAACGCTCATAGCTGCTACTACCAAGGCCGCTGTGATCGTACACAGCATCACAGGAGTCATAACAGCACAGGCAAAAGGAACACTTCGGAAATCATGTTTCAATTAAATTGAAAGGCCATGTACATACAGTCAATACCACTCGCTAGATACCCAATTGTAATTTCCTTAATGACGGTGTATATACAGTCTTCGCACGCATGCAACAAATGAAGAGAACTCGACGCAAGACACCACTCGAGCCACGGCTACTTGGGGACAGTCCGAAAACACCCATGTAACAGCATGCGCCACATCACAGCTTTCCATACAGCAAAAGTCAACCAAGGTTGAAGAGAAATCACAATGTTTAAGACGCCCTCTTGGGCTCATGTCAAGTATTGATGGAAAAAAAGGAAAAACAAACTATAAAGCAAAGGAAAAGAGAAAGCAGAAAAAGAAATATACCCATTGTAATATGATGAATGATTCCCACCGTCGACGCCGTTTTCTAACACAAAAGCTAAGCCTGGTACTGTGATATTTGGTCTGGTTTTTTTTTTTTTTTGCCTTTTTCTTCTTCCTCTTTTGCGAGAAGTTGATGATGGGGATCTGGCGGAACTGGGAAGCAGACAAACATAACCCTTGATCGCCATTTCATTGCTGTAAGAAAAGGGCTATCTATCCCTTCTCTATTTTCACGCTGCGTCAGCAGAAGCAACGGGCTGGGTGAGGCGGGTCACCTGGTCACCGGCACGGGTAATGCGCACGCCGGCTGAGTCGTACAGCGGAACACCGTCCTTCTCCTGCTTAGACTGCTTCCAGATCTCAACCTCGCAACCGCCATGGAGGATACCAACACGCATAGTAGATAGCAGGTTGTGCGCGGCGTTAGAATGGTAGTACACACCACCGTTGAAGATGGAGGTAGCGTCCTTGCCGACAGCGCTAGAAATGAGAGCCTTGCCACCAGGGTGCTCAGAAATGAAGGAAGTGACATCGTGAATAATGCCGCCAATGACAACCAGGGCCTTGCCATTCTTGATGTCGGCCTGGAAAGCGTCCCAGGTCAGGACAGGAAGCTGGTCGAGAGGAGTACCCCAGTTGAGTTGAGAGCGGCGCTGGTCAAGCTTCTTCTGCAGCTGCTGGACACGGCCCTTCTCAATCTCGTTGGCACGGAACTCCTTGAGGTCATAGGCGAGACCCAGCTTGCTCCAGGTCCAGATGCACCACTTAGTGGGGTCGTACTGCCACCACTCAATAGCATTACGGTAGTCGGAGGGAAACTCGTGGTGGAAGTTGTGGTAACCCTCACCTAGGGTGGCAAGGGCAGTGAGGACATGGTCACGCGGCGAGTTGCGGTCGTCGAAGGGCTGCTCACCGAGCCAATGAGCCAGGGAGTTGACGCAAAAGGTGGCCTGCTGGACGACAAAGAGACGCAGGATGCCAGCGTAAACCAGGCCACCCCAGTAGTCGCCCCACAGAAGACCGCAGACAAGGGTGGGGAAGATAAAGGCCATGACGACGATGCAGCTTATGAAGTGACGGTGCTGGAAAACAACCACGGCATCTTCATTCAGGTCGCTAATATCGGTGCGGCCCTTTGCACGGGGGTTCTGCTTCATGACCATCCAGCCCAGGTGGGAGTAGAGGAGACCCTTGCGAACGGAATAGGGATCCTTGGAGGTGTCAGTGTAACGGTGGTGAACGCGGTGATCGCGCGACCACCAACGGATAGATCCCTCAATGGAGGCAGCGCCCATGGCAGCGAGATAGATCTTCAGAGGTAGAGTGGCCTTGTAGCAACGGTGAGACCAGAGACGCTGTATGAGGAAGAGAGTCAGCATGGGACATGGGAACGGGGGTTTGTGGTTTGGAGAGGGGGGGATACGTACATGGTAGCCAGCAGTGATGCCCATACCAGTGTTGAAGTAGTAAAACTAATGAGTTGCAGCGGGTTAGCACGAAAGTTCATCGAGAAGCAGCCAAAAATGCAAGAAAAAAACAAACGCGACGCGACTAGCTTACCAGGGCAAACAGCAGGGTGTTGCGCTGAGGAGGCACCCAGTAGGTGGAAATGAAGCCACCAGCAGGCAGGAACAGCACGAAGAAGCAGTTCAGCCAGTTGACGTGCTGCCACCAGTTGCTCATGGTCATAGGCAGCTCGGTGATGTGAGGCTTCGTTATATCGTAGCCATTCTTGCGGAGGGGGATGTAGTCGGTAGTTCCGTCAGCGGAGGCGTCGGCCTTCGCGGGGCCGGAGGCCTTTACAGAGGACATTGTGTGTAGAAGAGCAGAACAAGCCTTAAGATAAAGGGCGATAGAGGGCAAGAACACGGAAATGAAGAAATAAAGAAAACGAGCACCAGTATGCTTGTCTCAAGAGCTCTGTTCGTCTCTTAGCTGGATCCTGAAGACAGACGCAACAAAGTCGAAGGAGTTCGGGATACAGAGACAAGAAGAAGGAAACAAATTGTGAATTGGTAGAAGCTTGATGGGGAGGGGGGGCTGTATATGTATCGGGTCTGCCTTAGCCTGAGACTTATAGCAAGGTATTCTTGTACTCTTGTCACTTTGTATTCATGTATTTTTTCTCTGCAAGGTACGTACTGGCCTGGCTGCCCGCCGCCTTTTGTGTTGGGGTGGGGCGGATTGTTATTTTGGCCGCTGTAAACTAACCCGCTGAAGAAACCGGGAAGAAAACGCTTAATTAAAGCAATTTATAAGAGAGAGGGAGAGGGATAAAAAAAACGCACCACTCAGGATTGGATCGTTGGGCCAGTAACAAGACCGATCAAACGGAGACCTTTGCGTTTCGCCTTACGAGGGATGGTAGGGATTAAGGTAGTGAGAGAGGGCAAGAAGAGCAATAGCAGTGCAAGGGCACCTTGAGACAGAAGCTGACGAGCATGCAATGCAATGCTTAGAGATAGAGATAGAGATAGAGGTGTGTACTTGTTGTGCTGTTGGCCATTGACGGCTCGCTAGGTAATACTCCGTTTTAGCTTTTGTTGTTTGTTGGGTCGCGTTAGCAGAAGGGGAAGGAAGGCGTGGGGGGGAGGGGGG
>NETT01000181.1:1252-21181 GCA_003449175.1 Ceratocystis smalleyi
GGGGGGTGATACTAATCTGGGTTTTAGGACGGGTTTTCTTTTTCTTTCCTTTGCCAAGGCCTTGTTTGAAGGGCTTGGTTTGTGGGAGAAGGAGAGCCGGGCCTTCTCTCTCCTTGGCCCTTCTCGATTTCGGCATGCATAGCGGCCGACATTCTAAATAGCGTAGGAGAGTGCGTATCGAGTAAGTAGTGCCCCAGCAAGCCGGATATAAGACAGCCCAAAACGCCCGCGATTTAAGTGAAAATAAAGCCAATAAAATAGAGAATCCTTTGAAGAACCTGAAACCTGACGATCTTGTTTCTTCTTTGCACAAAGGTCGTTCTTATTTTCCCCCTTTTTTTTTTCGTTTGCGGAAAAACTAAAAGGAAAATACCAAAGCAACAGCCAAGTCCTTTGCTCTGCTTGCTTTGTTTTGCGGCTCTGGCTGCTTGTCTCACCGTACAACACTGCGATATACAGCCACGGCAGCAAACAAGACGAGACGAGACGAGACATACGTAATCGTCATTGCAAGCTGGCCCTACTTTGCCTGCGTTGCCCACTCCGTCCCGTCTCGACCCATATGCAGCAGCGCGTATTTCAGAACGGGTGCAACACTGGATGACGACGACTGTGCCGATGCAGCCCGAGGGGGCCATCGCTTACAGCATCATAGCATCTGGGGCAACATAACTGCTGGTATAGCGGACATAGCGCCAAGCCTCTCCCCGCCAGCCCTCGCTTGGTCAGTGGTTCCAACCAACGCTCAGGACATAGTCCTAGCCAGCACTGGAAACACTTCCATCCGCCCCTGTGACGTCTGGCCAAGCCTCGAATCCCCTTGGCCTGCTTCTGCAACCGCAAATCCACACTGGCACCAGCTAGAGCTAGCTCTGCCCACCAAAGAAACAAAGCACAAGGGAGGAGAGGGAGGGCCGCCCTGTTCTGCCCCCAGCCCTGCCTGTGTTCCTGTGCTTGTTCCTGTCTCGCTGAGCGAATATTATTGCTGCCGTAAGATTCCAGGAGGGCCAGAGAGGATGCCGTTGACGCGGCCTGTGGAAGATACAGTGGCTGGCACCTATAAGTATTGTTCAGTATTTAATTGTACAATTCTGATATTCTATTAATTATGTTTTCTTTTGCTGGTAAGCGGTCAGTGTTATCACATAGTATATATGTAGTATGCGTGTCACGTGACCTAGGGCTAGAGCGTGTGTATGACTCCAGGGTCTAGGGTCTGGGTGTCACGTGACAACAGCATCCTTTGTGCCAGTCATGTCCGTCGCTGCCGCCACGCGACAATAAGGGCGCGCTGCAGCAGCTGCTGCACGCCCCAGTAGCGGCTATCTGCAGGCTCCTACAGGCTCTTACGGCCCTGTATTACAGGGGCTCTGCCGCTTAAAAATGACAGCCATGGTTTGACAGCCCCCGATCAGACACCACCACCATCCACGCAATACATGCGTCCAGGCAATTTCGCTCCGTCGGAGACTTGAGACACAGGAAAGACGGGTGCATGCGTAATGTGCTACTAAGATTCCAAGGCCTTCTCTAGGGCTTCTGCCGAATTTATCGTCGAATTTGGCCTTGGCGCCACGACCTTTGTTCTTGCTCCTGTTCCTCTGCCTCCTCTGCCTGCTCTGCCTGCTCTGCCTGCTCTGCCTCCTCTGCCTCCTCTGCCTCCTCTGCCTCCTCTTCCTTGCACTGCACGCACAGCTGTCTGTCCCTTGCTCCCGGCAGTGTTTAATCTTCGTCTCTTCATTGCGAATCTCCTGCAAAGGGGAAGAGCAGACACAATGAGGGCAAGCTTGGCACCAGCCAGAGCTAGATGAACCACGCGAGCAGCCTTTTGGAAGACAGTTAGGACTCCCCGAAACTCCTGCGTATGGGATGCCCTCAGGCGTCCATGCTGTGGTGCTCACTTTGGCATCACTTATCGAGACATTGCTCTTCGTGCGCAAGCCCCAGAGCTGTAGGGACTAGGACACTGGTTAGGGTTGTCAATGTGCCTTCTCTTCCCTCCTCCTTCGCCCCCCCCAGAAACGCCAAACACGTCAGATCAATGCCAAGTTTGAGTCAAGCCAAAGAAAAAAACCCATCAGTAACTTTGGCCGCTTCGTGCGTGGCCCTTGTGTGCTCGTTTCATGGTGCAACTCGTGCATGCCTTGGTCATGGATGAGTTCCTAAGGGTGAGACGGGCGTATTAGCTGAATATCACGAGGGGGCCTGCTTGCCTCGTTCTCCTGCCCGTCGCCCACCATCTGCCCTCTGCCCTCTGCCCTGCCGTTCTTCTCGTGGCATGATGTTTTCAAGGCCGCGTATGCCTCTCCTGCCCCTTCCCGCGCTTACTCGTCCCGCATCCCCTCATATCAGCCAGTTTGCCCATCGTCAGGCCTGTACCTCACATCCTCGCAAATCCTGCTCTGGGGCATGGATCCTCAGATCTCCGTGGTTGTGCACAAAAAGCTTACGCAAGTCTGCGTCCCAGCCCTGCACCATGTCAACTGGCATCCTTAACCTCTTAGGGGCGTGTTGAAAAGGGCTATCGAAATTCACCCTGGGTTCCATAAAGCACACCCCCTCCATCGTTTCGTCTTCATACCCCCCCTCCCAATCTGCTAGCTGAGTTGAGGCTTGAAGATCAACGCCCTTCATTTTGACAACAAACCAAGTCTGGCCGAGCTTGCTTGGGCTTGTAAGTGCTATGTCCAATCTTCCAAGTCACTCCTCCTCCTCTGTCCAAAACTTGCATATATACCGCCCTCGTCCTCCCCCTCTCTCGTCTCTCCTTGTGCTCTCTTCTCCAGTATCGAGCTAGTCTCCTCTCACAACAACCACTACAGTCCTCTTTCACTCTTCACTTTGGTACCTTGACGGTCTTTCCATTCTTTAAAAATCAAAATTTCAGTGTTTTATTCCTTCTTTATTCTGTCTTTCTTTCCCCCCCCCAAGTCTTCTTGCTTCTATAAAGCTCTTACTATCCTATTCGTTTGTCTCCAGACTCTTCAATAATTTATTAACATGCATTCCTCTATTATCTCTCTTGCAGCCCTGGCTCTGGCTGTCTCGGTTTCTGCTGATCACGGCTCCGTGACCGACGGCCCCGGAAGCTACCCCACGGAAGTGCCCTCGGGCTTCCCTACTGACCTCCCCTCTGGCTTCCCCACCGAGCTCCCCAGCGGCTTCCCTACTGACCTGCCTTCTGGATTCCCGACTGACTTGCCCTCTGGCTTCCCCGCCAGCCGCCGCCCTCGCCCCAGTGGCTACACCCACCGTGGCAACCGTGGCAACCATGGCACTGGTCGCAAGTCGTCTGCTGGTTCTTACGAGACTCCTGCTGTTGAGAAGCGCCAGGGTAACGACGAGTACGAGGTCCCCACTGGTACTAAGGAGTCGGGTCCCTACCCCACTGAGGCTCCCTCGGGCTTCCCTACTGACCTCCCCTCTGGTTTCCCCGGCGCCTACGCTACTGGTCGTGGCCGTGGCCGTGGCCGCTTTGGCAAGGGCACTGGCATGCCCTCGGGCTTCCCTACCGGCTTCCCCACAGACCTGCCCTCGGGATTCCCTACTGATTTCCCATCGGGATTCCCTACTGAGATGCCCTCAGGATTCCCTACTGACTTGCCTTCTGGATTCCCCACCGACCTCCCCACTGACTTCCCCACTGACGCTGGCACGTACGGTCCCCAGCCCACTAAGGATGGCCAGGAGTCGGAAGATGATGATGAGTACGCCCAGCCCACTCAGGTCCCCACTACCTTGATGAAGGTCCGTCGCCAGCCTACCGTCTACGATGCCTCGTCTCCTACCAGCACTGGCGGCGGCAAGGGCGGCTTCTTTGAGAACTTGAAGGGCTTCCTCCCTTCGGGCATGAAGTCTGGCCTCCCCAGTGGCTTCCCCACCGAGCTCCCCAGTGGCTTCCCTACCGAGCTCCCCAGTGGCTTCCCCACCGACCTTCCCTCTGGTCTCCCCACCGACCTCCCCTCTGGTCTCCCCACCGACCTCCCCTCTGGTCTCCCCACCGACCTCCCCTCTGGCCTCCCCACCGACCTTCCCTCTGGCCTCCCCACCAACCTTCCCGGCAGCTTCTCTACTGGCAATGCCTATGACGCTTCTACTACTCCCGCCTACTAAGCGCATGCGCTCAGACTTCTGAGTGCATACTCTAGTTTCGCGACTTGCTAGTCGGGCTGTCTCTGGTGTTGCTGTGGTTGGTGGCGTGACAACAAGGGGCGAGATGGTCTTAATTATTCTGTGTTTATTATTATTATCATTCTGGATTCCTTTTCTATTTTTCTTTTTCTTGCTGAAAGACAGGCTACTGTGGAGCGGTTGCTTCTCAGGCTGGGGACAGGCCACGCAGCAGTAAATCTTGGCTTGTGATGATTTTCCGTTCCCTATCCTGGGTTGGCCTATTGTACCTCCGCTCTGTTCTAGCTCGGCCTTTCAGTTTTTCTTTTGTCAAGACCATTCCGCTCAAGCCTTTCCAACACTCGCTTCCCTTCTATCTTGACCTTGTGTAGCCGAGATATATTCTACCAAATGAAATTATTGTTTAGGACTAAACAACGATATATGGCGTTCTCATGCTGTGACTTGTATTCTTCTCCTCCCCCTTTGTGACGTATCGTATAGCTTGTTTTACCATTTCCATTGTTTGCCTATTATTAGTTAGTCAGTTGCTGGTGTTTCATCATGTAAGTCAGCGGTAGCCAGTAGCATATGCCTACAGACCAACTTGAAGGTGGACCTATATAGCTTATGTAATCACTTGTCGCTCCTCCTCGTGCACCCCCCCCCCTCCCCCCGGCTCTCGCATTCATAGTCAAGCCGGCACCCAGTCGTCATTGTCCCGTCCCGTGCCCTAGAGAAGCCTTGCGCAGTTATATTCATAGAAAGAGAAGGCTGTTTTTCGGATCTTCAAACCTTGTGGTTTACTTTGAGCAAGACGCTGTATGCTGCGGTAAGCTGCTTAGCAAAGCTCATCAACGACGTTCTCCTACAAAGCCTCCTGTTCAGGGGTAGAAGAAAAAGGTGACCTGTCTTATCATATAGCCAGTCAGTCAGCCTGCTGCTCATACACACAGACAGTATCATGTCCATTACGCTAGGTCTTGTTTGTACACATACCTAATGTTTGTGTATACACTCGCACACGCATGCACCAAAGCCCCTAGTCAGCTACACTTCACCTCCTGTTCCCCCCCTTTTTTTTCTCTCTATACCATTCATTACCCGCCTAGCCGCTCCTAGATTGGCCGGGCCTGAAGATACTTCTGCGCAGTAAACCAGCGCATACGGTCCTCCTCGGGAATTACTCCGGCCAGACCGGACATGCCTTCACATATGGCATCAATCAGCTTGTACACAAGCGTAATGTCTTCGTAGATATTCGTAGCAAACGGAATCCACCGCTCCACCACGCCCTGCACATGCTGTTGTCTCTCCTCAACCGACTCCTCGGCATTAGTGTCATCCAGGAATGTTTTCATGGCAATGCCCATGCCCACGTTGGGATGGTGTGCGAATGGGAGGCCTTGGCTGATCGCCAAAAAGTCAGTGCGGTCACGGTTGGCCTGCGCATGGAGGAAGAGAGACGCCGCTAGAGCTTCCACTAGGTTGCGGTTGGCATCGCGCACCTCACTGACTAGAGTGCTAAATCCTAGCAGGTTCTTGTTTAATGGGCCTGTGTAGCCATTGATTTGATGGCCTAGATTCAAGAGTGTTGCGCAGCGGCAAATTAGCAGCACGCTGGTCTTATCCTCTTCAGAGCCATTTCCAGGCATGCCCTGAAGATTCTCATACTTCATTTGTCCATCTAGCACGCCGTACCGGATGAGCTCAAAAGCGAGGAATACCGCCTCATAAAGGCCCAATGATTCGGCTGAGTTACCCACCGTTTCCATGATTTTGAAGTGTGCTACCGCGATGGCCATACCCCACGAAAGTTCTAGCTTATGGGCTTCGTCAAGGTAGCCTCTAAGATACATGAATCTCAACAAAATCAATGTTCGAATGGATGTGGCGTCAGTCAAAGGCTGTGGCTTCTCTTTTTCCTTGACAAAAGTGTCAACCGGGAACTTTTCCCGCACAGCAGACATGAACTCGTAGCCGAGGACAGCGCCGCAATTGGCGGGCGGAGGGTGGACGGACTGTACATTGTCAGGAATTGTGAATCGATTGACCTTGGAAATAGTAGTGGCGTCATTGTTAAGGTTCAAGTCTGATTTGATCTTGTATGAAAATTTGCTGTTGAACCAGAGGCGCACGTCAACCTCCTTGTGCTGAATGCCCCGGTTGAGTCTGGGGTGGATTACAGAGACGACATGTTGGCGGAGAGGAATTAAATCAACAGTTAACAGTTTTTTGTAATCCTCCTGAAGAATTCCCGTAGCATTGGGCAGCACGGCCATAGTGTTGTGAGCAATCCAATCGATCGAGCGGGCGCTAATCAGGCCTCTGTTGACATAATGGAAGAGTTCAGCCGGTAGTTGTAATCCCAAGTATTCATGGTTGTCGCCAGTCAGGTTTTCGTAGTCGTTGACCTTGATTTCGCCGCTCTCGGCAATGTAGATAAAGTGGTTCACGGCCAGCCGCGCCTTTTGGTATTTGGATAGCCAGTTGGGGTCTGTGTTGGCAAGGATATCTGCGTAGGAACTGCACGCGGCAGCCACGGATTTGGAAGATGTGCGCAAGAGATTTACAGCGTCTTGCACCACGGGAGATGGGCGCGGGGAAACCGAGCTATCTTTTAGAACGGGGAGAGTAGACAGGAAGGTGGTGCCCATCATGAGAAGAGCATCAACTAGTAGAGGCTCGCTAATGTTGAGACGTGAAACGATTGCTTGCTTAGAAATAGACGTAACCTTTTTGCTGACAAAATCAATGGAGCGGATGTAGGTATCCTGGATGGGGTAAAGAAGGAGTTCTTGCGAGCCCATGATGGCGGCACATTGAGAAGACTCAATCATATCGAAATAAGCGAGCTAGTCCGAAGATGTGGAATGTTAGAGGCGTTTTCTTTTTTTTTTTTTTCTTTTTTCCATTTATAGCATAAATGAAAGAAGGCGGAGGAGAAAAGAAATACCTGGGCGGAAGCATTGTAAGGTGCAACAATGAAGTGAAGGCCGCGCGATTGCAGGTTGGCCATCAATAGTGGATAGAGGTACTTGACATTGAAAGCTGTAAGACGAATGGTCATGAGTTAGTTTCTAGGCGACCAAGACTACAGCAGGAACAATAAGAGAGGAGGGGAAATCTGTAGTGAAACAGGACAAGCAGCTTTGGGACACAGGCTCAGGGACTGTCTATATGCGTGCCTGTGCTTGTGCTTGTGCTCGTGCTCGTGCTTGTGCTCGTGTGTTTGGGAGATTGGTCAGCTAGTTAGGCAGTCTTACCACTGGTGGCACCAAATGCATTCACGGCGTCTTGCGCACGTTGCGATATGTACATATCCCAGGCAGCGTTAAGCTTGGAATGCTCAGCAAGGCCATGGTGGATTTCAGCATCGACTTGGCCGACTAGAGGTTGGCCGTCAAAGATGAAAAAGGGGATGATGTTGGCCTTCTGCCAAGCCCCTAGGGCTTGGTCAATATGAGCAGCGATTCCAGTCAAGCCGCCGAGCGCAGGAAGTAATGGCTCGTGGGAAGGCGGATGGTCGAGGAGATATTTGAGATAATAAGAGGCATCAACGGCAACAGAGCAATCATCAAGCTCGGTGATATCGTGAGTTCTGGAGGACGGCAGGTTAGCAAGGATTTGCGGATCCCGTAGACCCCGGAGAGTTCTAGCTACTTACGTTGCTTGGCTGGCAATCCAGCTGTCTTCTACAATGACTGATTGTTGGATCAAGGTTAGCTGCCGTTCAAGCAAGCTATATGGAGAGGCAATTTTGTCATATTCAAACAAAGATAGATGTCTTGGGGAGTTGACGAAGCGAGGGGGGGGGGGCTATGGAGGCCCTAAAAGGCGATTGCTAGGACAAATGAACGGCATTGCTCGAAGAAAAGGGATTGAATATAGCCTCGACAGTAAAGCCGCAGGTGTCGCAGGAGGAATTGATGCAGTATCGTGGCCACCATGGGTGCCAAGCTCAGGAAGACTCACAAGGCATGGTGGAAAGATGCGCCCCAAGGATGGCGATATGGGTATGAGGAAAAAGAGAAAAAAATTAAGACAAAGTTGATGGTAGCGGTCGGAAGAGCAGTGAAGCTTCGGAGAGAGGGTCGAAGGAGATAGAGATCGAAGTAGAGACTAAGATAGGAACGAGGGCGGAGGTAGCTTAGAGATAGCGGCGGACGGAGAACTGGGGGAGAGGCCAGACACAAACTATTCGGTACAAATTCACGAATAGGCAAATCGAAGCTTGGTGTTTAGGGATGCGAATTGGAGATGAGATGAAATTGGAATGGCTAAAGAGGCTAAGGAGAATAAGAGGGAGAGGAGGGAGAAAGCGAGGGAGCAGTGGAAAAGAGGGGGCCAGCTAAATTATGTTATCACAATGTGGACTCTGCGTTTTTTGGTGGATAGGAAGGGAGCAAACGTCAAATGGGCAACGACAAACGGCGGACAAGGTAGTTTCCACAACAAGAAACAAGGAGGTTTGCCAGCCAAAAAAAGTAGCCAAACAGTCAAACCGAGCTAGAGCAAAACGGGGACTTTGGCAAGGTGGGCCCGCTCTATTGGCCGCAGCCTTATGAAAAGTGGACCGCAAAGCATGAGAAGGGGACTTCAGCCACAGGCTGGCCTGTAGTCGACGTGGCTGATACCTTGTGCGACGGGATGGCTGCCCTAGACGCCTAGACCCTAGCCTTATCTCTGGGGTTTCACATGATGAAGGCGGGACGACCGGTCGGCGTCTTACATTCTGGGCTTTTTTACAGTAACGTTAGATAGATATCTTCAAACCAAAGTCTTGGACTCTTCGCTCTTTGTTCCCCCGTCCGAAATGGCGTCTTCTCTCGCAAACATCCCCATTATTGACATCGCTGCCGATGGTGTCTCTGAATTTGACATCGGCAAAGCCCTGGTCGATGCTGCCGCGGAGCAGGGCTTTATCTACATCAAGAATACCGGCAAAGTGATGCCGATTGATAGAATTCAGAAGGCCTTTGATATCGTGAGCTCAAAATCAGAATTTCGTCTATATTCCAAGCTCTCGCCTAACGCCGTTGTCAGTCAAGAATCCTATTTAAAGAAACCCCTTTAGACGAGAAGCGACAATGCAGTATCCAGACAAATAACCGCGGATGGTCTGGTATGCAAACTGAGATGCTGGACCCAAAGACCCAAACGGTGAGTGCAGGGCCGGAGTATCCTTGCCGTTGCATAATCTCAACTAACCTGTGTACCCTCTACCTTCAAGGCTGGAGATACCAAGGAGTGAGTGCACCAAACACCATATCAACTATAGGATCTCTCTAACAGGCTAATAGAGGCTTCAACTTCGGAGAGTTCAAGGATGGGAAACCAAACCAGCCTCTTCCCTCGACAATTGAACCTTTTGAGGGCGACGTCAAGCAAATCTTTGACCACTGTTTATCCTTGGCTCAGCGGATCATGTATCTTCTTGGTGTTGGCCTTCAGGTATTTTTCGCCTCCCGTGCTTCTAGCATCTTCTAGACAGCCGGCTAACTACCAGTGTAGACCGAACCTGCCGACTTTTTCTCATCGGTACACACTCCTGAAAAAGGCGAGTCTGGGACTACTTTGCGCATGCTGTATTATCCTGCCCCTTCCGAGGTTCCTGTAGCCGACAAGTCTCTCCGCGCAGGTGCCCACTCAGACTACGGCAGCATCACTGTACGTACCCCCGCCTTTCCCCTCCCATCACCCGCTCGCGGCTAGACCGTATTGTCCTAATCAGTCATATTAGCTTCTCTTCCGCCTCCCTGGCCAAGCTGGCTTGGAAATTCTAACACGGGAGAACAAATGGGCGTCTGTGCCCGTCATCCCTACAGGCACCGAAGCTGACCCCTCTCCGCCTATTCTCGTCAATATTGGCGACCTGCTCTCGTATTGGACCAATGGTCTATTTCGCAGCACTATACACCGTGTCACAGTGCCACCTCCTGCCACCCCCGACACTCCTAGCCCTACCACCGTAGCTGGAGAGGCAGCGGGCGAGCGGTACAGCGTCGCCTTTTTCTGCCACCCAGTTAGCGACACGCGGTTAGAGCCGGTGCCAAGTATGCGCGTGGCGAACTTTTCTGGAAGCGCGGTAGACGACAACGTCAATCCGTATGCACAGCGCAAAGTCATGACGGCTAACGAGCATCTCTTTATGCGGCTGCGAGCAACGTACAAGGATCTATACGGGTCGGAAAACACGTCAAGCCAAGGGTAGTGTCCCGCGTAGGTGCCATAGGGTGCGACAGGAGTTACAGAAGACAGGTGCTAGAAAGCTCGGACCCTTCTAGAGCTCCGAACTCCCAAAGTGGGACTTCAGATAGTCCCAAGAGTATGAATACAGTTTTTTCTTCTTCATCTTCACCGTAAAGCCAAGGACCATCTTCATAGGGTGTAGGCACGGCGCCCCAGTGGATCAACCAGACCAAGTGGTAGAGTCCGGTATCACGGCAGCAACGACATACGCAGCAACATGGTGGAGGCCAGACCAGTGCGGGAATAAGGGCAAAGCGAAGAAGCCGGGGGAGCCTCTCAAGCGAGCACTCCCAGTCGCCCTCTCTACCTACCGCGCCACCCCCACAACCCTCATTCACATGGCAGCAAAGTGTCCGCCGATAGAAGTTGCTCTGGATACGGCTTTAAAAGGAAGCGGTCAAATGGAGCCATCTAGTGTGGAAATTCCAGTGCCCAAGCTCGGATATCTGGTTATACACGGACGGCTCAAAGCAGAAAAAACAGCTGGACAGGAGCAGGGTGGTGGGGTGGGCAGGACGCGGTGGAGGATCACCGAAGAAGCGGTCATCTGCAGGGGATAGGCCAAAGTCGTGGACGCCGAAATCCGAGCGATCAGGCACGGGCCTGGAAGACCTGAATCCGAGGTGCATTGCGGACAGCAGGGCCATCTGGATCTGCGCAGACAACCACGAATGAGCACCCCATCGAGGAAGACGGGAACTCCCCAGCACCATGTAAACAGAGTTAGGAGTGTCGCACATGGACTCAAGGAAACACACGCTTTCCCCAAGGCTCACTGCATCTGGGTCCTAGGAATATCAATTGCAAACTTCCATGGTCTCTTTTTTTAGACATTAGGTAGGGCATTGTTCTCGGTGATTTTCATATAGACGTGAGTAGCGGCTTTCCTCTGACTCTCAATAAAGCATATTTGGGGTCTAAAGACGACAGTGTCGAGGACTTCTAGTGTTGATGTCAAAGTTTTAGGACCTTGATAGCCAGTCCCATTTCTAGTTCTAGAGCTTGTGATCCTACCTAGTATAAATCTTCGTCTTATGCTTTGAGCAGGCTTCTCGGAAGGCAGGCCAGGCCTTCTACGTCCTAGGAATGATCGCTAACCTGCTTGGAATAGGCTTGCATGCCATTTACTTTGTCTTGACGAAGTACATGAACGTATACCTACGAAATAGCAATAGACCACTTCTCAACGACATCACTATTAGACCAGAAAATGTGGTGAATGAGAAGAAGAAAATCAAGTTCCCAATGCTTATTATCAGGAGTCTTTGTTAGCCCGGATATGGCTTTGAGCATTGTTCCCGGTCTCTCTGGAAGTAAGTGATCTTCCACATGTCTTCCGTTTCGATGGTTAGTAGCACGGGAGTTGGTTTGTCTACTTCTGCAGATCTGCATTGCACGCTTCTTCGGCCGCTGTGCGCACATCCAAGAACGGGGCGCAGTTTCTAAAGTCTCGTCCCGTAACACCTGGCGACGCATGGGAAGCGAAGGCTCCAGAAACTAGCAATCCACGTCTATCGAAGCTAAAGCAATGGACGCCAAATGCGAGAAGCCCTGGCAGCTGCACCACTATCGATTGCACGCGGTGCCTCATAGATGAATGCATTGTCTTGGCCGGTAGCCACGTGTTCAATGCTTACAGGATTTGCTTGATTGCGCCGTTCAGGTGTCAACTCAGCAACCATAGCGACATGAGACTTGGGTTTTGACTGTTCAGCCACGGCATTGGCATAGTTTTCGAGACATCCCATATGAAAATGCAACTATTGAGTGGCTTTGCTGGCTGAGAGCCTGGTGGTTTTAGAATCATTGGGAACTTGGACACCAAAGTCGCCAATTTCTCCAAGCTGGTCAAAAGCGGTCCAACTTGAGCTTGAATAAGCTGTTGGATTATTAGGCTTAACAGCTGTAAGCAATCCATCAGGCTTGATAACAAGGCCTTCATTGTGGTTTTCAAGGACATCTTGGAAGAGACGCAAAGCCATCTGCGGCAACAGGGCTGGCTGTATTCGTCCATCGTCAAGCACAGGTTCGAGAGAGTCAGGCACGTGAGTCACTTGGATTCGTGAGGCTATGGGAGACTGCAGATAGCCCAGGAACTAGTGCTGCTTTTTTGAGACGATCTTGACGGCTTGTACGCCGAGCTTGGCCATGTCGACTGCGCTGCTTTCTCGCTTGTATCTTTGTACCTCTTTGACCCAGAAGGCAGCTGGGTGAGCAAGCCTTCTGGATAGTTTCTCGCGCACCATATCTTACCAGCCTATCTCTCAGTCAATAAGCATACAACGGAGCGTAGTAGTCAGTCCTGAGCCCATTAGCTTCCTCTCGATGAATGGCAGCCCGTTACTATGCTGCTCTTGGAGCTTTTGCTGTCGGTATAAGCCATGGCGGTGCTCAAATAGCAGCCACGCAGCACCGGAAGAGATTGGCACATCGGGAAAGACATCGCGATGAAGAAGGCTCCTTCAGTGAGTATTCCATGATTGCCTACGGCACGTCTTCGTGATCGGCGTCGCAATGTATAGCCAACCCTAACCACACCCTAATGGTAGGTGCGTAGCTCCGGGCATGATCGACGCGATAAAGCTTAATCCAAGTCAAAGTAAGAAAACAATGCCAATTAATGCAATGCGACAACAATGCTCTCTACTACTACATTATGCCAGCTAGGGATTGTTTGACATCAATGAATTACGACTACTAAAGCGATGGCAAGCTGGAAATGGAGGGTTGCATCCGCGAGTCCTGCTGGCGATGAGACTGCGTAATCAAAACAAGAGATTAGAAACCAGAGCAACGAGGGAGCGAAGAACGCCAATTTCGCAGAACAAGTGGCAGAAGGTTTGAGAAGATATGAAGAAGTGGGCTTTCGTGCAGAGGCGAGCTGCAGGAACGACTGTGCGTGCAGAGAGAAGACCGTTGCTTGGGAGAAGTGTTGTACCTTTCTTTCTATTTTCTTTCTTTTTTTTTTCTTTTTTTTTCTTTTTTTTTCTTTTTTTTTCTTTTTTTTCCCTTTTTCCCCCCTTTTTTTTCCTTTTTCCCTTTTCTTCGCACTATTTCCCACATGTATTCCAAGTGTATTTCCAAGTTCCTTCTACAGCCCGCCCACCCCTCTTCTACTCCATGTATACCTGACGCTACTTTTTAGTCCCCTCCTTGGCTCCCATTTATAGAAGCCCCCGGCCTTTAAAGCTATGGTGATCATGTTCTTTCCGCAGAGATCAGAGAAAAGCACCAACCACTAAAAAGCAACAGGCAATAGATAGAACTGGAAAGAGCAGGACAGACAAACCAAGGCTGAAGAAAAAAGCTACCAAAGAGGTACTCACCACCACATGAGGATAGAGCTGCTCTGTTTGTAGTGCTGTTTGTAGCGCTGTTTGTCCCCTTGTCCCTTGTCCCTCTGTCCCTCCACGTTAAGCCCAGCAACACCAAACTAAACGCTGCCTAAATGAAGCCTCAGAAAATTATCACAAAATATTTCGCTCCCAGCTTCCATCTGAAGCCCCCCCCCCCATTCTTCTCCCCTGTTTTTCTCCATATCATTGCTAATCTAGGCTACTTTCAATCTATTGCTGCTATCCAGCTCCGCCTGCCTTGTACTCTAATGTCCTCAGCTCACTTGAACTCTTTTCAAAGTCGTATTATCGCTGTATGTATCACGGCCTGTCCGCCCTTGCTAGATTGCATGAATTGCCGCTATAGCGTCATATTTGCTTCCTTGATAACCTTGCCGTCTCGAGCCTCTCTTCTCTCTTACAAGCTATTGGTCCGCGATTTCGGTCTCTCTGAGTCAACTTGTCCTCGACGCAAATGCCCAACGAGCCTGTGTGAATTGGACCTCCGTCACTAAAACCCCACCTCCAGATTTCGACGATACATATCTAAATCCATGTCTAGGACAGGCAGACAGAACCCAGGATATTTGACAAGCCCCGACGCTGAAACGCCCAAGTTGTCGCTGCGCTGTCGTCTCGTTTCTTCCCAAAGCCCTGTCATCGTCTCTTTTTCCTTTTCGCAGTCCTTCTTCTTCCAGAGCCCACCAACAGCCCTTGCTCCTGGCTGTCCCTTGCTATCCCTGTCTCTGTTCTTGCGCTGTCTTTCAGGGGTCTGTCTGTAAAGCCCCTTCCATCTCATCAGTTTTTGTCCTTTGCAAGCAAGGGATCCTCATCTAGACCCAAACACCGATCAGGCACAGCCGCCTTGTAACTCGAAAGGAACTACATAAAAAACAGAGGCAAAGAAGAGAAGGGGGTCTACTCGCCTTCTACTGAGGGTCCAGAAGTTTGTGGCCACTGCTTGCACTGCACTGCTCCGTGGCTGTCCCAGTCCCCCCAGGTCAGGCCAGGCCCAACGCCCACACCAAATAGCCAGCTTAGGCGCACTCCAGGCTTAGGCCCTCGCCCATCCATCTCCTGTTTCCTTGCCAGCCCCCTTATGCCTGCTTCTGCTTTTGCCTTGCTTTCTCTTTCCTTTCCTGCTTCATCCTCTGCTTCTTCCTATCAAGCTGAACTGCAAAAAGTTGCTCACAACCCGCGCTCAGCTTCTTCTCCCCCTCCCCCTTCTTTTCCTCTCTCGCCCTATTCTCCTTGCTCTCGTCGAGTGGTCGGTCTAGAGACTCGGTTGCTGCATGCTTCTATTCCTTCTCCGGGCTCTAACTCTCGCTCTCGCTCTCGCTCCACACTCGCCGCTGCTTCTTATTATTCTTACCCTCGCCTTCGTTCACGCGGTTATCCTCCTCATCCTCACCCTCGTTCACACTTGCCCACCTCGCACCTCTCTTTTTCTAATATCAGTTCTTCTACTCTCTTTAATAATACCCGCCTCTGCCATCCTCGTTTGTCTCGTAATACCGTCTGCGACAAAAAATACCGCTGTGCAAAAAGCTCAACGCCAACGTCAACTAGTTCCTCCTCATTATCGCGTCTCAAGCTTCTAAAACAGCGTCTTCCTCTACACCCTCCGCATTGCAACACATTACAGGCGCTATCTTTTACACGTCGGACTAGGTTTTACGGCAATAACTGCTACATCTCGGTGCTGTGGCTGAACTCCACCGCCTTTGCCTTTCCCTTGGCACCTGTCATGGCTGCCGTTACCGCAATTTCTAGCATTGATTTTCGCCGTCGCCACTCCGTGGTTGATCCGAACCACAAGCCTATGCTGCCCCCTGTGGCCATGGCATCCTCCAATGTCTACTCCTCCGAACTCGGAAGGTCTTCTCTCGATTTCCACCGGCTGCCCCAATTCTCCCGTAGTGGCAGCATTTCTGGTAGCACATCGTCCCTTCCAAGCGACGAAGACGACAACATGCCACCAACTCCCGGTACTGATATTCTAACTCGTGCCTCCCGCTCGACGTCTTCTGCTTCTCGTAATAACAGGCTCTCGCTCACCCTCCCTATTGCGCCGCCTACATCTGATCCCTCTCGCCCGACTCCTGGAGCAACTTCTTTCCCACCGACACCCCTGGCCTCTGTGCAAACCTCAACTCCAGCTGATACCAATGACTTCATTATTGCCATAGCAGCGCAAGAACGGCGAGTCTTGGAGCTCAAGGAGGAGTTATTACGCGCAGAAGCCGAGCTGAGTCAACTTAAGCGCCAATGGACCACCCATGAGGCCTATAAAAAACGAGACCCACAGCCCTTCCCACCTATCACGCCCATTGACGATAGTGCCGCTTCTCGTATGAGCCAGGAACTCGACCGCCGGAAACTGCTTATGAATCTCCAGCGATCGCCTAATGAAGGCCGCCGAAAGGTCTTTCGTGGAGGCCACGCCCGCACTCTTTCTCTGCTCTCCCCTACCAAGCCCGAACCAGACTACAGCCTCCTTGACGGCCCTATCGAGGAACTCCGATACTCCACACACAATTCAATGTCTCGATCGCAATCCCTCCACCAAGTTCAAAACGCCTACTCTTCAGCCGGCGCCTCCAACCAGTCCAAACAAAACCGGCGTAGCCTTGGCCACACGTCATCCATCTCTAGCATCACTGGCCTCAGTAAGCGCGCCACTTGGCAACCACGCATCGCCTATCCCTCGTCCAGCGTGGGCATGTCCCAGATCGTGGAGGACCTTAAGCTCGGCTTCCGGACCTTTTACGATGATATTCGACAGATCACCGTCGGCGACGAGCCTGTTACTGGGCGCCGCGCCAATGGCTCGTATATCTACAGCTCAACCCCTGTTGAGTCCTCGCCTCCTCCGCCTACGAACCCGGCCTCGGCCACTCGTGCTCACGGAGCCGGAAAGCCCCATCCCTACGATCCGGATATTCTCCGCACCGCTGCAGCAGCAACAGCGAGATCTCGGGCAGGATTCGACGACAATGGCTTCCCCGAATCTACTGTCGCCCAGAATGGCGCTGTGGGAGGCCAGACCGCAACAGGCACGGACGAGTCCGCCGTCACCGTTGACACCGCCAGCAAGACGGCAAACCCGCATGAGACGTCTGCCGCCGCATCTACAACTTCAGCCTCTTCTGCTCCCAGCACAGCTCGCAGAAGATCGCGCGAATGCGAACGACGAAGCGGTGCTGGCAGCCGCGATGGCGGCGGTAGCAACGGCAGGCCCAATACCGGCCACAGATTCGACAACACTCCTGCGCTTGCTACCCCGAGCAAGCCTAAGCACTTTTCCTGGACGCCGCTTTCTTTTGACGCTCTTGACGACAATGATTGGTCGAACTGGGAATCTCCTGGCTCAATCAAGTCGACTCGCTGGAGCGGCTCGACGATGGGCGATTCTGATGCTATTCCATCTGTGGGAGACGAACCTGGGACTACGATATAGGTTCGGCTGAGAGAACAGGCAAGATACACGAACGGGGGTGGTAACGGCGACAGTCACGGAGACTATGATGATGAGTCAGGGTATTAATTAGAGTGTGTCCACAAATCAAAACAAGGCTAAGACGATGCAAGTCGTTGGATACCAGCCTAGGCTATATCATGGGATTGCTTCTAGCCTTGGTTACAGACACCGTCCAATGACATACACACAACAGAAGCCTCGATGATGACCTTGTTTTTTTGGGGGTTTTTTTCTTCTTTTTCGGCGCGGATTCTTTACGAAGTCATTGCGGGGACTACGGCACAGCCTGGTTTTTTTTTGATTTTTCTCCTTCTATTTTTTCTACTATCTTTTGCTGTTGCTAACGACGAATTTGAATTCCGATTTGAAGAGACGGAAGAAGGGGAAATAAGTGTGCTTGGGAGGTGTTTTTTTTTTTTTTCTTTTTTTCCTTTTGTATTCTGTTTACAGTTCACTTGTTCATAGCATGTGTGTACATACATACAAAGAACAAAAGAAGTTGACTTCTTTTAAATTACAAATGGCTATCAGCTCCTATTCAACATGCGCGGGCTTCCCTGACGCCTATGCTCGCTTGGCTGGTGTAAGTGAGTGGCGCATTCCTGTAGTGGTGAAGTAGGATAGGGCTGATTGTCGTGTTGATACTACGTATGGTCAATAGCGAAAGGGATAGATATAAGGGATGATGCCATGAGGAAGAGCGTAGTACAAAACAGCAGCTCGATGGCTAGTTGCTAGCAACTAAGGCAAGGAAGTTGTCTCGATAGTTCTTATACATGAGCCATTTGTATGTAAAAGCATCAGTCATTACTACTTCAAGTGCAGCCATTTATCCATGCTGTTATGTGTGCCATCCAATATATCAATAGACCAATTGCTGAGACCAGGTCAGCATTGGTCTGTTGATCTGATCTTTGGCAGGACGGGTACTCGCAGCGGACAAGCAGGGGAAAGCCATGAAGGTGGCGATACTAGTTTGATTTGATTCGAGCATATCTAACGTCTGCTGGGGCGATACTAGTAGCCAAGTACTTGTTATTTAAGTGGAGGTGTCGTTAGTATCTTGGCTGCTGTAGTATATGCAGCACCTTGGTACACTATCATAATGTAGTTTAACATACATAGGGTTATCACAAAGGGGAGAATATCCGGAACCCGGAACGTAGGGTTATCCAGTGTTCCAGGGGCCCCCTAAATCCCGTAGCCGTAACTAGACAAGCCCCCTGTCATGAAATCCTGTTGAGATGTCGCCGTTTTGAGCCATCCTATGCCATGCCCTGTTTTTCATCTGATTTAGCCAGGCCTTGGAAGAGAAGAAAACTACCGGAAAGCCGGAGGCCAGCATAAAACAAGTCAAGTTGGTCGGGAGGCACGGGTCAAGAGGTATCGGTGAGGACCGAAATCTAGACTGAGAAGAACAAGAAAAGGAGGCAAGCAGATAAGAAGGAGCATGGTGAGATCACAAAAGAAGAAAAGCTGCTTGGTCAAGTAAGTGCAGAATTGGCACATGGCACATTCCATGGTGTTCGTGTTTGCGGATATACATGTACTTATGTAAGTGAGCACTGCCTGTTATATTTACATACCCCTTTCTAAAACAGGTGGAAAGAGGCAGCAAGAAGAATGCAGGAAAGAGGGAGTAAAAAAGGAAGCTTTGGCCTTTTTCTGCACTTGCCTACAGAAACATTGTCCCGGTCCTTGTTCTGCCGCTGCAACCAGCAGTTGCTTTCCCTGTGATGCTAGCCAATAAAATCCACACAGCTAGCTACATGCATGCTTCATGGTCTTGCTTCATGTTGGCTTCGTTGCTTCTCTCTGTTTCTCTGGCTCTGTAGCTTGGTGGCTCTAGGGAATGCAACTACCTGGATTGAGGGAATATTCCGGTAAATCTAAAACGCACAAAAGGAGAATTACAAAAATTCACAAATGTGAGGCTATCACGAGATTTACATGAGACAAGGCTAGATACGTCCAGCTCAGCCTGACTTGATTTGACGTTGTTCCTGGATGAAGAAAAAGAAAAGACAGATAAACGTCAGCATTGCTTTTGCGTGCGTATGTATGTCTTCTTTTTTCTCTCTTTGGTGGTCACATTTTTGTTGGTTTATTTGACTTCAACTGTACAAGCTAACTTAATTAACTTGTGTCTTTGCCTTCTGCTTGGGGGACCCGCCCCCTCACCTACTACTCATTGGCCTTATTTCGAGCTCCTATCCAAGCTTTCGAGGGGTTTTGCGCCCAAAGTTGCGCTCTTAGCTCCTTGAGCAAAGAGCTGAACAGAACCGAACAGCGCCAACATCTGGGCCCATTCCTCACCCAGGAGCTAGCAAAGGGCCTAAAAAGAGGCCCTAAAAAGCGACCCGATTTGGGGTTGTTCCAGAAGACTTGGTGCTTGGTGATCATCTTGCTGGCCTTCCTCTTTTTCTCTCCTTTTTTGGTTGATATTTTCTTTCCTATTTTCCTCACAATTTTATTCCTCTTCTTGCTCCTTTTGCAAGCCGTGCGAGACAACAACGTCGCCTCCCCCCCGCAAGAAAAGGCCATCATCAGCGTTTCATTGCCTGGGCTTGATCTTTCATTCATTATTCGCCTTTTTTTCGGCTCTCTTTTTATTCTTGCATTCTGTCCTTCTCTTCTTTTTACGGGCCTTTTTTTCTTCGTTATCCTCCCATTATTTTTTTACTTTTATTTATTATTTTTTCCTCGATTTTCCTGCAAATCTTCTTCTACTATCCTTCCCGCTCCCCTCCC
>NETT01000181.1:21203-35151 GCA_003449175.1 Ceratocystis smalleyi
ACGCATCGCACCGCACGAACACTTCTTCGAACAGGAACGAAACGAAACGCACAACTCCAAGCATCTTCTTCCCATCACGATCCGATCCCGCTGTTCTCGGATCAAGGGGTCAGGCTCAGGCTGCCTGTCTGCCCCTCTATCCCCCGTGTTTCCTCCCTGCCATCTAGCTTGGCTCTCTTTTCTCTTTTGCCCTGCCTGCTGGCCTCATTGACATAGCTACAATTCCCTTGAAGCAAACCGGCAAATACAACGAACGCACTAGTCTCAAGGCGAACGTGTGAGAGTGTGCCATCCCTTCTTCTCCCTCCACACATCCTCCCTCACTCTCTACCCGCCCTGTTCCTGAGCCTCGTCCTCCCTCTTTTTTGTGCTCCATCTCACCATCGCTTCCCCGGCTTGTCTGTATCTCGGTCTCGACATCCTCCATTACCCGCGTCCCGCCACCATGTCATCTAATGACAAGCCGCGGTCTTTCTTTTCGCGAAACCGTAACAAGGACCGCCGCGATGACGGCCGCTACTCTGCGAACCCGGCTGCCACTCTCAATGCCAATCCTAATGCCAACACCGACAACTTCGATACTGCAACAATCCGATCTACTACTTCACGACACACTCACCATCGTCGAGAGTCATCCACCGTTTCTCTTGACCACTCAGAAGCCGCCGACCTGGGCATTAGTGCTGGGGTTTTGACGTCCATACCGATAACCTACGACAATAATTCCTCATCTTCCTCTGGCCGCCCTTCCACACAGGGAGGCGATGCAAACAATCACCGTAGCGCTGGTGGGCCTGGCCAGAGCCCACTGCCACACCACCTCAACGGAACTAGCGACTACCACCAGTATCCCACCTTTGACCCCCCTCCGTCTATGAGCTACGGCCAGCGACCCAGCAGTAGCCACAGCCAAAATCCTTCCCAAAGCCACTTTTCTAATCACCAGTCTCGATATAATCCTGCTCAGGGCGGCATCACCATGACTAGCACGGGTCGCGCCCCTCAGATGCAACAATGGGGCCCCGCTGGTGGTCCTAGGGCTAGCCATGCGAGTATGGCCAGCATGGCTAGTCTCTCAACTACAGTCACTGGAAACAGCCAGCTGAGCCCGCGGTCGGACTCGTATAACAACCCACTGCGCACTTCTGATCAGGCCAGCATTTACTCTGTCGCAGCCAGCACCTATAGTACCGATCAACCACCCCCGAGTCGCTCGTCTCGCATTGGCCATTCTAGTCGCAGCTCCAATCGCACCACCCAGTTTTCAGTTGCACCGGGCCAAATTCCTCCTGGGCCTGAGGGCTTCCAGTTCAATAAGCCCGATGACGACCGTGTCATTGACGATATGTTTGTATCTCTCATGCAGAAGCGAGGCTGGCACAATCTTCCCGAACAAGCTCGCCGCCAGATGATGGCTTACCCTTCTGCTAAAAAGTGGATGCTGTTGCATCAGGACGCCCTTACGGAGTACCAAGCTAGGCAGCGACAACGGCTTACTGCGCGCTCTGGACAGTACACCACTGCTCTCGATGTCACCGCCTGCTCCGAAGAAGAGGGAGCGCCCGAATGGTATCTGCGACGAATCATGGAAGACAAGCTTGATAGCAAGCTCTTGGGAAGTCTAGAGGTCAATCTACGGACGCAGCAAATTGGCTGGGTCAAGCGATTTGTCGATACGCAAGGCCAGGTTGCCCTGACTACTCTGCTACTCAAGCTGAACCGTAAGACGGCACAGGGCCCGGCATCACCCTTCGACACTAGCCGAGAAAAGAATTTGGAAAGAGAATACGATATTGTCAAGTGTATTAAGGCCTTGATGAACAACAAGTTTGGCGCCGATGACGCATTACAACACCAGCAAGTCATTGTTGCTCTGGCCACTTGCTTGACGTCGCCGCGTATTTCCACACGACGGCTTGTTTCTGAAGTGTTGACCTTCTTGTGCCACTGGGGCAATGGAGATGGCCATGTCAAGGTTATTCAAGCCCTCGATAGCGTCAAAAGTCAGCAGGGCGAAAACGGCCGTTTCGATGCATGGATGCGTCTTGTTGAAGTCAGCATTGATGGGCGTGGAAAGATGGGAAGTCTTGTGGGCGCGAGTGATGAGATGCGTAGCGGAGGTGTAGGCATGGAAAGTCTGCTTATGGAGTACGCTGTGGCTACACTGATGCTGGTCAACATGTTGATCGACGCACCGGTGGACGACCTTCAGCTGCGCATTCACATTAGAGCCCAGTTTACGGCAACAGGCATAAAGCGTATTCTCACCAAAATGGAATCGTTCCAATACGAGCCCATTGACAAACAGATTGAGCGCTTCCGTACCAATGAAGCCATTGATTATGAGGATATGCTGGAGCGTGAAAACTCATCCATTAAGGATAATATTGAGGGAGACATCAAGGATCTCAACGATCCTATTCAGATCACAGAGGCCATTCAACAGCGACTTGCTGGCTCTAAAACCCAAGACTACTTTATTTCTGCCATGCAACATCTGTTACTGCTACCACAGACCGATACTGAAGAGCGTCTCCGTCTGTTCCAATTAGTGGATTCTATGCTTAGCTATGTGGCCATGGACCGGCGTTTGCCCGATATGGACCTCAAGCAAAGCCTCAACTTTACTGTCCAGGCTCTTCTGGACAAGTTGCACACCGACTCTGAGGCTCGTCAAGCCCTTGACGAGGCTCTTGAGGCGCGTCAGATTGCAGATGCTGCTATGGCCGAACGAGACGAAGTCAAGGCACAGTTGGAGCTTGGAGCTGACGGACTTGTTGCCAAGCTACAGAAGCAGCTTGACGAACAGGCGCGATTCATCGAGGCCCAGAGACGGCAGGCTGATAATCTCAAGGCCGAACTGGAAAACTCGCAACAAGCTCGCTCCAAGGAGGCACAACGGTATGAGCTGGAAAGTCGTGAACTATATTTGATGCTCCGTGATGCCCAAGATGTGGCAGCATCCAATGCATCCAAGGGCCTGATGCCCGGTGCTATAGCTGAGGGTGTAGCAGGCGGAAAGAAGCTTGCTGAGCAAGATCCTGCTCGTATGCAGGGTATTCTGGATCGTGAGAGACTACTGGAGCGTCTCCAGACCCAGATTGAGCGCCAGAAAGCTCTTTACAAGCTGGAAGGACGCACGTGGGGGGAGGGGGCTGGACCGTCAGACAAGCTGCGTGCGCTGCGTGAAGAAATGGATGGTGTGGAGACTGGTTTGACACCCAGAGACTTCACCAACAGCATGCTTGGAAGCTTTAGAAGCCGTGTCAGCACGCGGTCTAACAAGAAGAATGCCAAGGGGGCTCCTCGCCAGGACGACGAAGAGGATAGCATGTTGAAAGACGACCTCGATGATTATGATGCTAGTGCTACTGAAGATAGCGTTATCTACGAGAAGCCACGAATCGTCAAGATGCGCAAGCCTGTCCTGGACCCCAAGTCAAAAGCCAACCAAGCTAACTTGCTCTCGGAGATGGCTGGCAAGTTCCGCAAGGTCGACGACAGCGACTCAGAAGAGGGTGCTACCTCAGGCCCTTCGCATCCTAGCATGGAAAGCCAAGGCTCACCCATCACTCCTACTGAAGGAGAGATGCCCAAGATCAAGATTGAGGATACTTCTGTGTCTTTGGACTCAGAAGCTGCACCCCCGCCTCCGCCTCCACCTCCTCCTATGCCCCTACCAGGCGAAATCCCAGGACTGGGTGGAGCTCCACCACCACCACCTCCACCACCACCCCCGATGCCTTTGCCTGGACAAATTCCTGGACTTGGTGGTCTACCGCCGCCTCCCCCGCCGCCGCCAATGCCTCTGCCTGGCCAAATCCCTGGTCTTGGTGGCCCTCCACCTCCGCCCCCTCCACCACCCATGCCCGGGGCTGGTGGGGCTCTCCCCCCTCCTCCTCCTCCTTTACCTGGTGCTATGCATGGCCACTTCATGCCCCAGCCTGCCTTCACGTCAACAACGTCTCTGGGGCTCTCTGTCGTGCGCCCCAAGAAAAAGCTCAAGGCTTTGCATTGGGACAAGGTGGATTCGCCTTTGAGCACACATTGGGCTGCCCATGCACCGTCGGCTGAGGCCCGCGAAGAGAAGTATGCTGAGCTGGGCCGTCGGGGTATCTTGGATGAAGTTGAGAAGCTGTTTATGGCCAAGGAAATCAAGCAGATTGGAAAGGCTAGTAGCAATAAGAAAGACGAGAAGAAGCAAATCATCTCGACGGATACGCGCAAGGCATTTGGTAGGTTTTATTTGTTTTCGTCTAGACTTGGTTTTTATTGGTATCAATCACCTGCTAACATTCTCGATTTCTAGAAATTGCCTTGGCAAAGTTCTCCCACTATCCTGTCGACAAGGTCGTACAGATGATCATCCACTGCGATCATGAAGTGCTTGACAACCCCGTCGTCATGGACTTCTTGCAAAAAGAGGACCTATGCAACGTCCCCGACAACACAGCCAAGCTCATGGCTCCCTACAGCAAAGACTGGACTGGTCCTAATGCCAACAGCCCTGACCGTGAACAAGACCCTAACGAGCTCACGCGCCAGGACCAAATTTATCTATACACAGCATTTGAGCTACACCACTACTGGAAGAGTAGAATGCGTGCGCTGGCTCTGACACGCAGCTTTGAGACAGATTATGATGAGATCAATTCCAAGATCAAGCATGTGATGACGGTCTCGGAATCCCTTCGTGATTCGGTGTCATTGATGAACGTACTTGGTCTAATCCTAGACATCGGTAACTACATGAATGATGCTAACAAGCAGGCACGTGGCTTCAAGCTCTCATCTCTGGCCCGTCTCGGCATGGTAAAGGATGACAAGAACGAGTCGACATTGGCCGATCTAGTTGAGCGTATTGTGCGCACGCAGTACCCCGAGTGGGAAACATTTGCCGATGACATTGGTGGTGTTCTTAAGGCCCAAAAGGTCAATGTGGATCAGCTGCAGCAGGACGCACGCCATTACATTAACAACATTCGGAATGTGCAAACGTCTTTAGATAGCGGTAACCTCAGCGACCCTAAGAAGTTCCATCCTCAGGACCGCGTCAGCCAAGTTGTTCAGCGCTGCATGAAGGAAGCACGACGCAAGGCCGACCAAATGGAGTTGTATCTGGAAGAGATGTGCAAGTCCTACGATGACATCATGGCATTTTATGGTGAAGACTCGGCGGACGAAAACGCGCGTCGCGATTTCTTCTCCAAGCTTGCTACCTTCATCTCGGAGTGGAAGAAGTCGCGCGACAAGAACATCAAACTAGAGCAGATTCATCGCCGCAATGAGGCATCCATGAAGCGCAAGAACGCCTTGCCCAAGTCCATCACAACTGGGGCTACGGCCGTAGAAGCTAGCCAGCTAACGCCTACTAACACCGGTGCCATGGACTCGCTGATGGAGAAATTGCGCAAAGCTGCTCCACAGGTCAAAGACAAGCGAGAGCGCCGTCGCCGTGCACTTTTGCGCGATCGCCACCAAGACCGAGTTGCCTCAGGCCAACCCGTCCCGGATCTCAGCGAGATACCAGAAAGTGAGGCCAGCTTCCAGGCTGCCTCTGGCGACCAAACAGGTCCTGCGTCAGCCCGGCCTGATGAGCCTACATCTGCAGGTGCCGGGTCTGCACCCACTGTGCTCTCTCCCAGCCTTTCTGCAGGTGGTGGCGGTGGGGAGGACGATGTAGCCTTGCGTGCGGCTGAGCTTTTGCGTGGCATGAAGCTCGGTGATGCAGCAGAAAGCACTGAAGACGCTGAAAAACGTGATAGCATGCGGCGCGTGCGCATGGGCGAGGAGCGCAAGGCAAGGCGCCGACGCCGAGAGACAAATCGCAGCGATGCTAGTAGTGCGGGCTTACCGGCTAGTCCAACTAAGATGGCCAGTGCTGGTGCCGCGGCACTTGCAGCAGTCGCTGCGCTAACAGGCGATACGTCTGTAGTGACCTCGTCGACGTCACCAACATCTCTGTCGCCGACGTCCGCTGGGAACGTTGCTACAGCTTCTCTAGCCGGCGGTACTGAGTCATTAGAGCCAGAAAGCCCCCAGCCAGATGCAGACACCGAGGTGCAGAATGAATCTGCACCAGTATCATCACCACAGCCGGATGAGGCGGCAGGGCAAGATAAACAGGTGACTGGGGCAGCTGAGTCAACTGACACAACAGCTGCGAAAGGGATATCTGGTGAAGATGCCGGGAAGTCAGAAGCGTAATAAGTTTCTGGTTTTTTGGCAATCTTTTGTTTCCAGTCATGCTAGCTGGCTATATTGCCTGCTGATCTCATGCTTGTCTCTCTCTATTTCATTGCCCGCCCGCCCGCCTTGCATCTAGCATTCTTCTTCGGCCGTTCTCACTTCTACTCCTGCATATTTTGCATTTATTCATCTGCATTACCATTGCATGTCATACTTCTAGCTGTCTTCTCTTTGTCTCCCCCCCCATTCTTCCTTTCTACTCTACTCCACCCTCAACTTTTGTCTTTTGTTTTCATATCAGCTCTGTTAGCTGTTGGTCACCCTGGACTTCTTGTAAACCCCCCCTCGCCCCTCCCCTCCCCTCTCTTCTCTCGGGCGTCACTACCAAATTCAAAACTTGAGCTCTCCTCGGCCGTCATTCAATCCTCTCTCTTGTCTTCTCTTTGTTTCCTTCATCCTCATATGCTGTGCTTGTTAGTTTATCGTCACCCTTTCTTGCTTTCACGTGATTTATTTTTTTTGCCTATTCTGTGTCTTTCACTAGCTCCTGCTGCGTGTTTCACGAAAGCGTTGTGTATATATGTTTGGACTTTTTTTTATCTCTCCCATTCTCATTTTATCTTTCTTGTTTTTTTTCTCCTTTATAAGGATCTTGGGGGTTTGGTTCTTCCGAGTATTGAATGTTCTATGCTACGGCAGCCTCCGTCTTTTTTTTCTGTTTCTTTTTCTTTTTCTTCTCTTTCTTTTCTTTTCTTCTACTTGTCCTTTTTTTTACATCTTGTGTTGCTTACTTCACTTTATATTACCTCTTTTTTTTCTTGCAAAGTCTGGCTTAGTTGGTGATCCGTGATGCCGAAGATAGTCAGTCGTAAAGCCTACTTGTTATTATATCTAAGGTATGTTAGGTAGGTAGGTAGGTAGGTATAAAGCACCCCTCGAAACAAAATTGGTAGATGCAAAGCGTCTGCGTATATACTCGATTCCCCAGCACGCTCGTTTCTCTTTCTGCTCGTTATTCGTCATCGCTGTCCACAACAAAGCCGCCAATGGTTTTGTTTCTACGCATAGGCGCTGCAATCACATCATCGTCGTCGTCGTCGTCAATGTCTTCTTTATCGTTGGATCTGACGGCCGCATCTACATTGCTGGGTTCATCTGATGCTGATGCTGCATTCTCTGCACTTGCCCCCCCATCCGCCATTTCCATGTCCCTGTCGGAGTCCTGCAGATCATCAAAAGTCGGGAGCATCGAATCGCCCATGTCTGTGTCACTTCCCGACCCATCTGAATCGACGTCCTTCTTCCGCTTCTTGCCTGCACCGGATAGTGCCAGCTCAGCCTTCTCTGCTAGTGTCATTCCGTTTACATGGCCAGCCTGGGTCTTGAGGAAAGCCTCTTGGTTGGTACGCCGTTGCTGCTCCTCACGTAGCCAGAAGCTAGCGTCATTGTCGGCTGCGTCTGAGTCGTCGTCGCTCGAGTGCACAAACATCTCAGACTTGATCTTGCTCAGCTTCTCGCGCTCCTTCCGTAGGCGGTTGCGCGCACGCTCGGCCCGTCGCTTTTCGTCCTCCGAGAGCGTAGCGTCGTCATCATCCTCGTCTTCAGATGCAGCTTTCTGCCTCAGGCGTCGCTTGCGTGGTTTTTTCTTGGGTGCATCAACGGCCTTGCGCGTTGTAGGACCGCCAGCAGGGAAGAGCGACTCAAAGTCGTCCTCATCTTCCAAGTCATCGTCAATTAGCGCAGAGCGTGCACTACTACGTACAGGTGGCCTACGGCGGATTTCCTTGAGTGCCTGTTCGGCCTCTTCAGGCGACGTGTCCTCCATGCGGGTGATGGCAAGAAAGCCAGCACACTTTTCCAGATGGTCAGTCGCTGTCTCGCTTGGCACACACCAGGCAGATTCCAGGGTTTCTTCGGTAGCCAAAGACTGCCTGGTAATGCCGAGCGTCTTGAGGAATAGCCGGACATGTCCGTTTTTCAAAACAGCTGTCTTGGTTTCGACATCGCCCGTCTTGATAATGTGCTCGGGCTCCTTTTCATCAGCCAGCCGCTCACGACCCTCGGCTTCAAACGAGGCGGCCCAGGCCTTTCGTACCGAAATAGCCTCGTCCAATGTCTCGGAGAGCCACTTGACCTCTGCGTGCTTGCCCTGGGAATACAAAATGCGCACTAGGAAGCGGATCTGGTCCTCAAGGTTGTCGGTGTAGCGAAAGTCAAGTTCCGCAGCCGGACGAAGTTTTGCGGTTGACGCAGTCTTTTTGGCATAGCCGTGCTCAATGAAATATGCCATGGTGCTTGTTTTGGAGAACAGGAGCTCGACAAAGAGCTCAGGCCGTTCCTCCAGTTTCTGGATACACTTGCGGAACACCCGCTTGGAAAGCTCTTTCCAGTCGGTAAAAACTGGCAAGGCAGTCGATAGCGGCCGCTGCCCCTTGACCATCTCGTAGAAAAGATTGAGGATATCGACCCGGTACATCATGACCAGCAGGTCCTGTTTGAAGCCTAGGCGGAAGAAATATCGGTGAGCGCGCTTAAGCTGGTCATTGTTGAGCTCCTGGTAGAACGCGGTGTAGGTCACATAAGCATCAACAATGGCCTGTGACGAGAAGCGATGGAGAAACTTTTGAAAGTCAAACTTGCGATCTTGCGTGACTTTGTGGGCTGTGGCTTCATCGCCGTCCTCATCAGACCCCGAAAGACCGTCAGCACCGGCCTCCTGCATAATGCCATCGGTTTCCTCTGGGTCTTGGTCTTGCGACGGCACGGGATTGCCGTTGTCATCCTCGATGACCACGTTTCTTGGCTGTTTCTTGGGCTTCTTTTTATTGTTCCGGCGAATTGCCTTCTTGGCACGCACTTGCATGTCCTGGTTCTGAGAGGAATAGGCTGAGAGAAGATGCGTGAAGTTGTGAACTAGCTCAATAGTCACGTCAAGGAACTCAAGACCTTGGCCATTGTATGTCCGGAGAATGGTAGCTAGCAGCTCCTGTGTCTCTTCCTCGTAGAAGAGCCGGCTGAGAATGTTGTCGGCAATTTCAATATCGGCATCGTTCTTGGAGTCGTAGATTTCCTTCACGACAAGCAAGATCTGGTTGAAACAACGCATAACCGCCACAAGGTCCTCCCATGTTTTACTCTCGTATGACATACGCATGCTACGATGCAGCAAGATGAACATTTCCTGGCTCAGGACACTTGCAGTTAGGTTGAAGCTGCTAACATCGGCATCGTCGGCCGCGGCATTCTGCTTCTGTCCCTTGTGCCGGCTTCGCTGCAGCTCGGCCTGGAGAAACCACGAGACAACATAGAAGAACTGGCGGTTGTGGTAGTGGAGGACTTGGGGTGCCTCTCGCTCGAGCGACTTTCGCACGTGGGTAAACAAGGGGTTGAAGCCGGCATCCAGGAAATCGGACACAAACTGCTGAAGACTGTCGCTAGCACTACTATCCAGTGAGGGTACGGGGCCCATATCCTTGGTCTGCATGTGCTTCTTGCGGCTGCCTCGTGGCGGGCGATACTTTTTGCTTGCATCAAGCTTCTGCTGACGTACCTCGGCGCTAATCAAGGCATCCTGGCCCGCCAGTGTGCTCATCTTGCCGTCCGACCGTTCCATCCACACCATAGTCCCAAAACGAGAATGACGCGAGGGTATATTCCGCTGCATCTTGCTCTTTTCCTGGGCAATCAACGCCTCCATATTGTTGCCCATCTCAGCAGCGCGCTGGCTCCGAGGCATGAAGAGGGGCGCTGGGTCTACGCGTTTGACCAGATGGAACAGGATTTCTAGCAGCAGCATATCCTCGCTACGAAAGTCGTCGCCTATGTTTGAGGCCACGGTAAGCAGGAACGGGAACACCTTTTGTGACGCAAACTGGGCAATTACGGCGTTGCGCTGCTCGGATGCCTTGGTGTGCATTTGAGGGAGGTCGACGGGCGGCAGAATTTGCGCAATGTTGCGCAGCAAGTAGAGCACCATCTTGATCATGCCCTCGTCCTTGGTCGAGCGGTCGCGCATGTCCTTTGCCATGGCCACGAGCTGTATCTTGACAGCGCTCTGTAGGACAGCCATGCCCGGGTCCAGCAGCTTGTCTTTGTAGTTGACGTGGGCTATCTGCAGCGCTGGAATGTGTGTGTAATGATTGATGGTAGTAGTCTCGACGTCGCGGTCTAGGGGCCACGTCAGCAAGACGAGCAGCTCGAACGACGCGAGAGCAAGCTTCTCCTTGAGGGCGGTGTTCTTTGGGGCCTTGAACCAGTTGCGGACAATGTGCAAAAGATCGACGGGAACCAGTGTAGTAGTCGATATACAGCGAGCAACATCGAGACGGTTCATCTTCTCGTCGAAGAGGCGCAGCCATCGCTTAATGTCGCGGAGACAGTCGACGGCCGAGTCTCCGGGAACATAACGGGAAGGGGCGTCGGGCGAGAAGCCACCGAGCTAGATGGCAAGGCAACGAATAAGATTAGCAACTGGTCGAAGGCAGACAAGCATGAAGAAGGCGGAGCTTACAGCCGACAACAGGCTCTTGATATGGGCGTCGACAACAGCCGGGACGACTCCATTTTCTTGGTCTTCTTCCATTGCGTCCAAGATGCGCAGGTCTGCTTCTTCGGCGAGTGCACGGCTGGTTTGAGAGCGACTGGTCTTGGCCGAATTGGCACAGTGTCGAAGCTGGTGGTCTCTGGCGACGTTGACGCGCCTCGACCGCGAACGCGAACGCGCTTCCAAAATCAATCAATGCGGCAGAACCTCGGGTAATGTGCCGTAATAAAGTGGGGCCTTACCCCAGGCTGCAGTCACAAGCAAAAAAGCCGCTGATTGGCCGAGGTTAGCCGAGAGCCCCACAGAAGCTCAACGCCAAAGCTTCAAAGCCAGGGTTAAGCTTGCCGGCCGGCCGGCCCTGCTATCGATCTATCTATATAAGCCCTTTTATCACAGCATCTCTTCCGTCTCGCTCTATTTGCACACACTCTACAATAGGCAGCTCGCAATCAGGAACCTACCGTCATGCTTGCCCCTAAGATTCTCAGGGCTCTAACCCCGCAGACGCGCGCCTTTAGCGCTACTGTCGCGACACCTCTCGAGGTCAAAAGACTAGGTGTTCTCGGTGCCGGCCAAATGGTGAGCCCCCCTGCTGTCTTTTTGCATGTGATCGTGATAGCTTTACCATAGCTCAGCTAACTGACACGGCCGCAGGGACTTGGCATCGCGCTGGTTGCTGCTACCAAGGCGGGTCTTCCTGTTTCCTTGGTTGATACGTCAAACAACGCTCTGGACAAGGGCCTCGCCTTTGCTGGTACTTCCCTCCGTCCCATCCTGTCGTCTCTCTCCGGCTGCTTGCTGACATTTCTGCCTCTCCTCTCTCCCGCTCTACCTCGCTAGACAAGCTGCTCGCCAAGGATGTTGCCAAGGGCCGCCTATCCCAGGAAGATGCAGACCAAGCACGCTCTCGCCTATCCACCTCCTCGGACATGGGCGCTTTTGCCGAGGTCGATTTTGTCATAGAGGCGGTGCCAGAGATCCCGGACCTCAAGTTCAAAATCTTCAGCCAGCTAGCGAAACTCGCGCCCTCACACGCAATCCTAGCCACTAACACGTCGTCCATTAGCATCACCAAGATTGCTGCCGCGACAACCACTGACCCTACTGATCTATCTGCCTCGTCCCGTGTCGTATCCACGCACTTTATGAACCCGGTCCCCGTGCAAAAGGGCGTCGAGATCATCAGCGGGCTGCAGACCAGCCAGGCCACGCTGGATGCTGCCGTCGCCCTTGTCGGGAATATGGGCAAGATCGCGTCGGTCAGCGCAGACTCGCCCGGCTTCCTGGCCAACCGTATTCTGATGCCGTACATCAACGAGGCCATCATGTGTCTGGAAACCGGCGTGGGTGACCGTGACTCGATTGACAGCATCATGAAAAACGGCACGAATGTGCCCATGGGACCCCTGCAGCTGGCTGACTTTATCGGCCTAGACACGTGTCTGGCAATCATGAAAGTGCTGCACTCGGAAACAGGAGATTCCAAGTACCGTCCGGCCGTCTTGCTGGGCAACATGGTGAATGCTGGCTGGCTAGGAAAAAAGGCAGGTAAAGGCTTTTATGAGTACTAGGGTGCAGGGGGCAGCAGTGCAGTGCGGTGCGGTGCAATGCGAAGGCATTAGTTGGTGCCAGAGACTCCATATCTGTCGCTCGGTTGCCTGGCTCTGCCGCTGTATCTGTGTTGCGTTTGTTTTTTTTTTGCTTTTTGCTTTTTGCGTTTTGTTTTTGTTTTTTTTCCTCCCTTTATCTTTTTGACTGTCTCCGGCTAAACCTGCCCCGGTCTGTTTTGATTTGCCCTGGCCCGTCTTCTCCTCGTTTGTTCTTTTATTCCCTGGTGACGCATATAGCGTACCACAATGCAGTTTCACAGAAGCCAAGCCAACAGCAGCGGAAGCAGGTATAATGGTAGACATGGACAAGCAGCTGTTTTGACAAGCAAAATGCTTTCCGCCCTTTCATCCTGTGGAACGGCCTTCCTATGGATATTTACGACTCGGCTGGCTCGGTGCTGTGCTTCGTACCATGCGGCCTGATTTGCTCTCCTATGCTGCACTCCGCTGCACTGCGTTAGTAGGACCGGTAGGCGCATGCCGCCACCCGCTACTATCCTGTTTTCTATCTCTTCTGTGGCGGTGGCTGTTACGGGTGTAAAGACGATAGTGTACACTGGCCCAATATGTGTTTCTAATTTGTTCTAGAAGCATTGGCGACAGGCGCGAGAAATAGCGGGCAGAGGGGGGGGAGGAAGAGAGAAAGCAAGCGATGAGCAGGAGAGAAAGCAAGAGATGCACAGAGAAAGGGAGCGAGAAGAGAGGAGAAATAGCCTCTTCACCGTCGCCCCAAAAGCACTTGGCCTGGACCAGACAGCACAACCACCCACCCACCCAACGCTTTGCTATTCCCACTTGCGCGGTAAATTCACGATAAATTTCCAACTGAAAACAGCGGAGGCGGATGGCCACCGTAAAAAAACACCCTTCATTCCATTTCGGATGTGTGCGTCTGTTTTATCGGTTTGGAAGAGGAGGAGGAGGAGGAGGGGGGGGGCCCGTGTGCTGCATGTTACACAGACACATGTGCGCCATTGCGTGTCTGAAACAGCACGCCAGAGCTACAAACTGCATCTTGCATTGCTCCCCCAGCATCTAGTATTACTTGGCGCCTTCTGCTGCCTACTCTTGTTCGTGCTCTCGCTTCTTGCTCTATCGTTGCTGGTCTGGTATTGCGGTCTGCAGGAGTAAGTTGCGCTGAGCTTGCTGCTGATCTGCCCGCAGGATTCAGTTATGAATTGACCCTTCATTAGGGTTGCCTCAGCTGCGAATTCTCTGTGTAACTGTGCCCCAGCACCAAGTCCTCACCGCACCCAGCAGAACCTTGGAAGCGAGCATTGGCTCGGGGAGGGCTTGGGCATGTCGTTTGGGCTTCTGTTTGCCGTCTGCTGTTTGCTTTCCGCATGTCTGGCGGCCGTGGGCTAAGAAATCCAACAATAATTTCCCCTCCTGGTTAATTGTGTTTAATCCTGGAACAGTGGTGTAAGTGAAGGCCTAAATCGAGATGACTTCGGCCAAGCACAGCATCCGTCTCCTAGGCCCACGGGCGTGTTGATAGTAGGGTCTCACATAGCTACAGGGTGCTCTGGACTTACCGTGGTGCTTCCACATCCTAGGCCAGTGCCTGCTGTCGCTTTCGAATTCCCTTGTGTCCTCTGCTCTCCCC
>NETT01000182.1:0-41156 GCA_003449175.1 Ceratocystis smalleyi
ACCCTAAAAAGTCATAGGAGGCGCTGAAAATCTAAGCAAACCTGCAGCCGCTGACCGCCCAGATGCTACTGGGCGATGACATCAACCAGCAGTTTCTGTCCGGAACACGCCGTCGTATTGCTGCGAAATAACAGTAGGTAGACGTAAAATAACACAATAACAATAATACAATAGCAAGTAAGTGGCGATTTCACACCACCAGCGGTTTATTTATTTACATTCTTTCTTTTGCCGGCCCACAACGGACCAGGCACCGAGGTAGCGCAAGCGGCCAGCACGGACGCGTCCTTGCTAGGCCCGATTGAGCGACGCCTGAATGGGGGCGGCCGGGCTGTAGAAGGAAGCGAAGAGCTGATAGGCCATTGCTTAACACAAGTGACACGAGTTGCCCCGATCTACATGACCTTGAAGACCCGCGGCAACGAGAAGACGTTTATCGTCAAGATTCCAGCCGCTGGAACAAAGGTCCCAAGACAGCTGAGGATGAGATCGAGGCTCATCCCGAGGCACAGTCCAAAGCACAGGAGATAAGAGGAAAGCCTGGGTCTGGTGGTATCCTAGCCCGAGCTTTGAAAGTGTTGCAAAGCGGCAATGCCATCAATGTACTCCGACGTCTCAGCAGGGTCTACTTTGCAATTCCACCAAAGTCTGCAATACAAGCCATGAGAGCCGGTGTTCAAGTTTGGTTTGTTTGGGCAGTTAGCGGGGCCACGCACTGTTTCCTTTGGTTCTCTTTCGTTTTCTGCTCCGCGACGGCCACAGGATGAAGGCGAGTAACAGGCTTGCTTGGGAGCATACGTGCTTCTCTCGCCTGAAGTCTGTAGTCAGCCTTGCAGAGGGTCAATTCTGTCCGGTAACCAATGCGGCGTCGTTTGAGCTTGGCGATTCCAGTAGACGACACATGCATTCAAATCAAATCAAATCTCTGGCCAGCCTTGTAGGAGACCAATTCTGTCCGGCAGCCAATGCGGCGTCGTTTGAGCTTGGTGATTCCCATAGAGGTTGAGCCCAACAGGCGAATTTCCAGCTGTTTAGCACGCCATCGCCGCTTACAGGGGGTAGTCACCTGTAGTCCCCGTGTCTGGAGGCATCGTTGGTGGTGGATACAGCAGTGGAGGCTGTAAAGGATGCGCTAGAAGGCTCCGTAGCAGTACTAGAAACAGGCACCCGGGAGTGGGTGGTGATATTTTGCGTAAATATTGTGTGACGCCCTATTAGCAAGCCCTTTTTTCTTGCTATTTTCTTTACTTCCACTCCTTGACCATTGTACTTGGATTTCCGCACGCTTTGGTTTTTTCCTTTTTCTTTCTTTCTTTGCTTTCTTGTCCCTTTTTTCGCAGTGTCCTCCAGTATCCGGCTGCTTATCTTTACAGAGGCTTCACTTCTCGTGTGGATCTCTTATCAGAAGCTTCCCCGGATATCGGCCCTTGATCTCCACTACGGCTGTCCTTTTGCTCTTCCGTTTCTCTCCGCCTTGCCTGTTTCTATTGTGCTTTTGTCTATAGCTACAGTTGCTGTTCATCATCATGGCCGATCTCGAAGGAACTAACTCGAGCCTTGAGACTGTCAAGGACCTGTTTTCTGGCGCTGTGGGTGGTGTTGCCCAGGTGTTGATTGGTATGTGCACTATTGGCTGCATCCCGCAAGGCTCTTCCTGCAGCATACGCGTCAACCCCATGCCGTAGCTAATCCGTTATTCCAGGCCAGCCCTTTGACATTGTCAAGGTGCGTCTTCAGACTTCTTCGCAGTATGGTTCTGCTCTCAGCGCTGCATCGAGCATTTGGAAGACAGAGGGACCTCTGGCCTTTTATAAGGGCACCCTTACGCCACTCCTCGGTATTGGCGCTTGTGTGTCTGTGCAATTCGGCGGCTTCCATCAAGCTCGCCGTTGGTTCGAGCAGCGTAATGCCACAGCTTCCGCTGAAGGGCTTAATCCTCCTGCGGCTTCTCCCGCCCTGACATACCCGCAGTATTACGCCGCCGGAGCCTTTGCCGGTGTTGCCAATACTGTCCTCAGCGCCCCGATCGAGCACGTGCGCATCCGGCTTCAGACGCAGCCGCACGGCGCTAACCGTCTTTATGCAGGTCCATGGGACTGTGTGCGCAAGCTATGCCTGCACGGCGGTGGTCTTGGCGGGCTATATCGTGGCGGGGCTGTGACTCTGTTGCGCGAGGCACAAGCGTACGGCATGTGGTTTTTGTCGTTTGAGATGATGATGAACTGGGATGCAAAGCGGCTGGGAATCGACCGCAAGGACATCCCTACATACAAAGTGGCGCTCTATGGTGGGCTGGCCGGCGAGGCTCTATGGGCTTCAAGTTACCCGCTAGATGTGATCAAGAGTAAGATGCAGGTTGATGGCTTTGGCAAGGATCAAAAGTACAAGACCATGCGGGATTGCTTTGCTAAGACGTGGAAGGCTGAGGGCATGATGGGCTTCTGGAAGGGATTGGGCCCGACCCTGTTGCGTGCCATGCCCGTGAGTGCAGGCACCTTTGTCGTTGTAGAGATGACAAGGCGGGCTATTAGCTAAAGAGACCTGGGTACGGTGTCGGTTTCCTTGCTCGGCGGTAATGTATTTTCGAAGGGTCGGGGCGTTTTCGTGATTGCCAGCAGTAATAAAACAGGTGTTTGCTCCAGGGTCTGTCCGGAATCTCTTCCTTTCCACTGTTCTAAATCTTGCCATCTTCATGCACTCTTTTTATCTTCTCCTTTTCAGGAAAACAACCAGGTCTTATCTCCCTTCTCCCACAATATATCTCTATTTGCCCTGCCGTGCTCTAGTCTTGAGTCTCAACTCTACGTTCCAAGATATTCCGGGCATTAACAGGACTCAGGTTCTCCATTCCCAGCTCCGAAAGCACCTTCTTGGCCTCAGTATTGTCGGTGAACACCATATCTGTAACTTTCTTTAGCGTCAATGGATTCTCTTCGGACGACTCGATCGGTAGATTGAGGAGTCGAGAGCCTTCAGCAAGACTGTTGATTGAGCTTGATGCGCCAGGGATATATCGCTCAATTACTGAGCATATCGCCTCCACATCGCGTGCAAATTGCGCTGCTCCGTATGCTGTAAAGTTCTGTCGCGTCAATACATCCGACCACAAAGAAAACTGCAGCTTGTCGAGGGCATCACGCCAGGTACGTCGGAGAGGCGCTGATCCAAGAATTTTCGAGAGGAATTCGAGGTTGCGGGTGATAGTCTAACCAAGGCGTCAGTACGGTTAACCGCAGGGAAGGACAAAATAGGTACGGTACATACACTGAGCGTTGTCTCAAGCTCGGGTGTTATGGATAGGGAAGAAATGTCTACAGCCATACGAAGTTAGTGCAACACACAATACCAGGATACCCAAAGATACAATAACGATGCAACATACCAGCAGCATCTTCCAGAAGCGTGGTCCACTGCAAGTGTCCAGTGTACAGCCTTAGGACTTTGTTATGGGACTCGACAATAGCTCCAACTAGCAGCTCATGTGCAAGTTTCCTTCTGTGTGTGTAGGCCATGATGGTCTCGTCAAACAGTATGCCTTCTCTAGTTTCCGAGTCTACTGCCGTTGAAATTCGGTCCTTGACCTGCGCTACACTGACGCCGCTTGTCACACGCTTATGGTCGTTCTTCTTGGTGCGCCCATGAAGCTCGTACCAAAGAGCAACAAAGAACTATAATTTTAGGTTAGTGCATGGGCGTGGTTCAAGTCCTCGGTGTGGCTGGCCCTACCTCTTCGTTACTCCAGTCCTTGAGCGTTGTGATGATATGGTCAGAACTACCATACACCTTGCACAACGACTCCATGCCGCCAGTTCCCTCTAGAGCAGCTGCCTGCTCCTTGGTTAAGCCATGCAGCGTACGGCCCACGGTTGATGTCATGGCTTGATATGCCTGGAGACTACTGCTTAGGTAATCGTGATACTCGTCCATAATATCTAGCTGGATATTGATGAGGAACTTGAGTTTGTGCTTGAACTTTCGCACACGCTGGTACTGCATGGTGACAGACTTGAGTAGGTCAGTTACCCTAACAGCGCCCTTGGTGGGCTTTGTCTTGCCAGCCCCGCCATAGTCGTAGTCAATAGTCTTGGAGTCTGGTGCTTCCATGATAGACTGCAGTCGTTCCATTGCAAACTTTCTCTCTGCCACGAACCAGGGGTCAAACCACTTGTCCAGGATAGCAGTGGTCAGCCCAGCCCAGCCGTCCGGGCTGCCATCGTCATAGTTGAACTTGGCTCTGATGCTGTCATCAAAATCCATTAGAGCAATTATGAATCGACTGAGCAATGCACCGTTGCCTGAGATTTCCTGTAATACAAGCTCTGCCTTTCTCTGCATTGCGGGGAGCATGGTAGTAAGAAAGGCACAAACCGGATCAACATAGACCAGGTTATTGGCTACAGGAGTGTTCTTAACCTTTAATGCCATCAAGTAGCCCAGATTATCTCGAAAGAAGTCTTCCCATTTCTCTATGGTGGCAAGGAACCAGGGGAAGCAGTGCGTTGTTGCTGACTGTGCCGCACTGGTAGGCTTGTCGCTCATGAAGTGGTACTCGAACTCCGAGATAAAAACCTTGCACATGACATCAAATGGCAAAAGAGACACGGCGTGCTTTGCAGACAGAATCTCACTTGACTGCAGCTCTAGAACCTTATCGACACAGAGGATCCACTCGTCATCCATTTCTGATTCGGGATCAACCATAGGCCATTTTCGCGCCGCAAGAATAGCTTCAAGCTGTGTTGCCGTGGCAGTTTTCAGTTCAGCCCATAGATCTGTTGCCGATGTCTCGATGTATCCAACAAGATGAACTGCAGCTTCATCTGCTGCGTTGTGCAGACTGCGCATATTGTCTGCGAGGCCTTTGAGCTGCTCGTAAGGAACTATGGCAGCTTTAGGACTCTCCACGACCTTCTTGAGAGCTTGGGCTTTGAGATTGTGCACATCCTGTAGCAGCTCAAGATACGATTGGGCCAATTCAACAGTCTGGATTTTGCGCAGAGGGTCTTGAAGACGCTGGATGGCTTCGGTCGGGGCAGCTGCCGTTGAAGCTGTAGCAACGCTTGCGTCAATCTTCTTTTGCAGCTGCTGGAACTCGGCGATTCTGTGGTCAAGACTAGCTTCCTCTGCGTCTTGGGCACTTCTAGCGTGGTCAAGTTCGTTTATTGTCGAGTCTAGTTGTCTCTGTAGCAGGTCGCGCTGGTCTTCCACATTAGCTAAGAGCGAGTCGAGGCTGGAAAAGTCGTCAAGAGTTTGTAGCTTATCGTCGAGGTAGTCGGCGATACGCATGTCAATGGGCGTCATTTCTGCCATGATGAATGCCGCCGGCGCTTTGTCGAGTGGGAGACCGATTTAAATAGAGAACAGAGCATGCAAACTGTTCTGGAAGAGTTTTTGCTGGTAGCCTTGAGGAAGAACGTCAGACTGCCACCTTGAAGCCTGAAGCCGTATTTGAGTGGGGCAAGCTGGCAGCACACGATTGGTGGTATTTTAGGACGCTAGCTCTTATCGATAAACAGTTAAAGTCAACGTCATTTGAGGCAAGTACTGCTTCATCGATCCCCAAGCCTGTGGTGACAGGTAGTTGCGATCTGCAAACAGTCAGTCAACGGTTGTTTGGCAAAATACAGCTTATTGTGTGTCCAAAACAAAAAATTATTTGCATGTATGAAAATATACGTATTTGACATTGTACATCAACGCCAATATCAATAGCCACCCGCTCACTCATATTCTAGTATAGTTTGACCATCGCCCGGTTTCCGTGTTTTATTCATTTGAATTATCTCAGTCTATCATTTATGCACCCTTCTTTCCAATAGGGATCCATCTCTACCAACCGCTTCTGAAAACGGCCCCCGCGAGCCCTACTCTGTAGCGTGCGCGCGACAAACAACGTCTTGACTTTTCAGCGCCTTCTCTCGCCAATCCAGAGGGATTGGCCCAATGCCGTCTCAGGACCGAACCGTCTTCTTTGGCTCGCAACTCGGCGATGTTCTAGTCACAAACTACAGCTACACCGACTCCGCCTTTCTCCTCCTCCTCCAAGATGCATACCTCTGTATACGATATCTCCGGAACTTTCCCTCTGTCATCTTCCCATTGACACCATGCAACTCTGGCTCCATGAACGAGCTGTATCCGAGCCCTGGAAATCTGACAATATTGGCTCTTCAGTTTCTCCTGCTGCTCTTCCAGTTCGTTCTGCTGATTGCTTTTCTGCCCTTTGCTACTTTTCCAGTATGGGTGTCGGCTCTTTATATCGCAATTTTCATTGTCATAAACAACCTAGTCTGCTGGCTATTTCTAAACGGCCCTGAAAGGATATATTGGTCACATCCAGACCTAGCGCCTTTTGATGGTCAGCACAGCAAGGAGCAATGGGTCTTCATCAATGGTGTTGGTATCGGGTAGGCTCAGCACCATGTCAACTCCACGCAGCATCGCAATCTCCAAGACTAATGCTTTCTTGAATCAGACAACGTTGGCTACAAAACAGCATCGATCGACTAGCCATCACTTTCGGGCGCCCCGTCATGGGCATCCACAACAGAACTTAGGGTCTTTTGTTTGATCTAGTCGAGTGTTTGTTCCAAAGATGTTTCGGCTATGCCACTCGTGACGTTCGTTCTTGCTACGCGATCACCAAACAGATACTAATCAACCCCGACATTGAAAAAGTCGTTCTCATTTCTCATTCCCAAGGCGGCATCATCGCAAGCATGGTCATTGATTGGGCTCTCCAGGAGCTACCTCAAGACCTGGTGAGAAAGATCGAGGTGTATACATTTGGCAACGCCGCCAACCACTTCAATAGCCCTGTTCGCTCAACCACTCCCGACAACCATTCGAGCATATCGCAGTCTCTTGGCAGTTCCAACGACACCGCATCCTCCAGCAGCTCCATAGATCTCCCTGGTAAACTTCATATGTCTGCTCCAAGGACGCCCGATAAGGAACCTCTCGAAAACACCGAAGATCGTGCTATATACTACATCGAGCATTATGCACACACTACTGACTATGTCTCCCTTCTAAGTGTTCTCCATTTTACAACGCTAAAACACCCGCAGGGCCATATCCCCAACTACATTGGACGCGTCTTTGCTCGCACATCTGAGGAAACTAGTGGCCACCAGTTTGTCCAGCACTACCTTGACGGCATGTTTCCCATTGCAAAAACAGAATCAGGCCAATACACCGCGATCGAGGAATCGGAATTCATGAACTCTGACCTTTATATTGTCGAGGGGCCTGAGGTGCCAAAAGGCTCTTTGGGGCCCGTTAATGGTATCGGCCCCTACGAGGGCAAACTAGATGCACCTTGGGTCGCTGAGTCCTGTCGGGGCGCACGGCTAATCACGTACAACTCTTTCGAACAAGGAAGGGTTGTGAAGGTAAAGGACATGAGCCGTCTTTGGCGATACTTGAATGGACGGACTCCAGAATAGTAAACGACGCCTTAGAATGAGATGGAAGATGCTGAGTCGAACCCCTATGTTGGATTCAAACCCACGTAACCCTATTATTTACCCTCATCTTCAACTATTATCAATACAAAATATCAGTTTGTGATGTACCCGTCTGTAGCTCACAGTGTGTAGACCACGATAAGAGGTTTCTACCTGCCCTCAGAATTATTTGCGTTTCTCCTAATCCTTCCGGTCTTCGGCTGCGCGGGGATCTTGGCAACGTTCCTTTTCTCCGATGTCCCGAGCCCCGAACCTACTGAAAATAAGGCGCTGTGTTTTATTTATTGTCCTCTACGTTTTATTTTTCTTCTTTTTTTGTTTGCTTCAGAACGGAGCGAGGATGCGAGGAAGAATTGGGACGGAGGCGAGTCGGCCCACACGAAGCAGACTGACTGAGGAAAACCCGGCAACAAAGGAACAGAGAACAGCAAATCGGAAGCCAGCCAGAGTACTGTTGTTGGTAGTCCTGAGAGGTCTCTTGTCTCTTAACTTTGCGAGGAAGTCCTTTTTTTTTTTCTTTCATCGTCTGTGATCAAAGTGGAGACAGTAGAAACTATGTCTCGGCCTTTTCGTGGGGTATCACTTGTTCTTTAGTTGTTGTCGGAAACTAGGAATTTTCAGTTACAGCAGACTACGCGGCGAGAACAAAGCATTAGAACCTTCTAGACTCTATTATGATAGTCCTGCGGGCCCGCGAGATGATGGATTCGCCAATGCTTTTATTTTCGTGTGGTTGATTTCAATCATGTGTGGTCACAATAGCCTCCTGGCAAGTGTATTGCAGTAGAACAAAAAAAGGTATGTGGAAAATGTGGTTAAATTGGTACAGAAGGGAGGCAGCGCAAGCTTGCCAAAGACACTCTCGCAAGATTCAGCATGCCAGTTTTCCCAAAGCCTCGTAGACCGTGATGTGATTTTGATACAGGGTTTAAGTCTGCAAAGGAAAACTTGGTTAGCATACATGGAGGGGAAGGATATCTGGGTTGCTAGAAGCTTTTGTTGCTCCTCGGAAACAATGAAGTAGGTGTATGAAACTTACGAACTTGGCCATCAGGGCAACCATCAGGTCGAACAGACCAATGGCCTCGACGAAGGCGAAACCCAGAATGGCGTAGGAGAACAGCTGGCCACGGAGAGCGGGGTTGCGGGCAACACCGTTCAGCAGGGCAGCGAAAACCAGACCAATACCGATACCAGCACCGGTCAGACCGATAGCGGCAGCACCCATACCAATGTTCTTGGAAACCTCAACCATGGCGTTGGCAACCTCCGAGGAGTAGGCACGGCGGCCGACAACCTGGCGAGCGACGAGCTGCTGGCGGGCAGCTATTTCAAGGGCGTGTTAGCAATCCATGTTTGTAGTATATTCCAAGTCATCACTAAAGAAACGTCACCATCAAGCTGGCATCAAAACAGTAAGTAGGCAGGAGGCTCAGCATGATGACAGTGCAAATCAATTCGATTGACCCATCTCGAATAGCCAGTTGGCGTCATGTGGCCAAAAGAAAGTAGGCTTATAGTATTGTGCGGTGTTGTGTTCGGAGGCGACGGTCGAAATCGGAAACCCAGATAAGTGTTTTTTGCGTTATTTTTCAGCCTCGTGCATTTTTTTTTTCCATTTTCGGGGTGCAACTTGGCTTGACTTGATAGGTTGTTTTCGACTTCAGGACACCTGTTCGGCAGGCATTGAGCTAGGAGACAACACACACGCACAATACTATCTGACTCCGAGGCCAATTGGCATTAGAGAAGCAAGCCATTGGCCTAAACAGTGAATGCGAACCCAAGTAGAAAAGGACAAAAAGATATTTTAAACCATGGCCTAGGACAATTGGATGGGTTTCGAGATGGGAAAATCGTTTGCTGGCTGCCAATTGACGTTTCTTTTGATTATGGTGCTCAATGGTGCAAGAGCCCTAGTGAGAACAGCAATGGGGATGTAGAGTTTTCTTACCAGCGAAGGTGCGCTGCGAGGGGCGGGCGACCTTGGCCGCAGAGGCAATGCGAGAAACAACGCGGGAAGACATTGTGATGGTTTTTGAGGAGGGGATGATGGAAAACAAGGAGAAAGGAAAAGAGAAGGCCGCTGGGATGTGCGAGGAGTTTTGAGGAAGCTTATGGAGCTTTGGGGAAGGGGAGAGAAAAAGGAGTTGAAAGGTAGAAAAAGGGCAAGAAAGTAAAACCCAGTGAGGAACGCTCGGGGACAGCAAAATTTCAAGCCAATAAGAACGGATCTTGCAGATGGCTCGGAGGAAGTCGGACACACAACGATAGAAGAATAGTGGATCGTTGGAGTGGTTTCGAGCACTAAAAAAGCACAAAATAGCGCCTAGGGACCCTCACTGAGCCGTTGAGCCAGTGAGCCATTCGGTGACTAGAACAGGACCAGGATAGTCGTGGCCTCAGGTGTCAACAAACCCAGACTGCAGCATATACAAGTACCATCAGAACCCCGCACTTCACTATGCTTGAGAGAAGTATCTCAGTAACAAAAAATAAAAACAAAAACACCCCCAGTAGCCATCGCCATTGTGTGCTGAAGACTGTTGGTCACCCGCTGAAGCCCCAAAACCGAATGCGTTCCAGAGCCAAGTAGCCCCAGCAACTTTTGAAATGAACCTTGACAAAATAGCAACCTATAATCTCGTCACCCACCTCTCTCTCAACCAAACCAGCATTACACGCACAAGAATAGCTTCTCAAATGGTGGTAGGACAGCTTGTCAAAGGAGTTGCCAATGCCATCGTGAACCAGCCTATCGCCCGTTTAGCCAGGGTTCATCTATCTGGTTCTACTGCAGAATAACCGGGGACTATGGAGTAGCTCAAGCCCAACCAACTCATCCCAAGCCTCCCGTCTTGCTGTGCCCGTACCTGTTTCCATATGTTGTTTTCCGATCATGGAGACTGGCACCGTCCCTCTACAAATCAATTGGCCGGGGAAGCTCATAGACAGCAATCTGAGACGTCACAATGTTATGAAGCACTCTGTTATCTAAGGTTTTTCAAGGACAAGTACAGCTTTTCGGCGTTCTTTTTTTGCCGTTTCTACGTATCTTGACGCCATGCAACCGCTTTGTTGGATCGCGTTCTTACAAAGAATAACAACAAAAAGTCCGTACTGTTTCCACGGATGAATGTTTGCGGCAGAAATGCCAGGGAGAGCTGAATTCAACGAGCTGAACTTGACCTGGCACCAACTGTCTGCAGCTGTTCTTTACTTTGGCAGTCGTTAATCATAAAGCCACCAACGGAGCGCCCACAAAGGTGCCTCCCATCTAGCTCAGTCTAAATTCACCACGACCTTGGCTATATGCCACCGATTTCGGTATACTACTCTCGGCTTCACAACATGACAGGACAGCAAGCACATAATGGATAATATGCTGTCCGTTGTTTGAGAGCCACATTACACATCCACATCTACCGCCATAATCAAGCTGTGATAGGAACGTACCGATTGTGGACACAAAGTGCCTCACTTCGGCGCACGCTACTCCATAGTTAAGATCAAGACCACTTGGCCAAGTTCTTCACTTTGGTTAGATTGAGCTCCATGCCTTACAACACCTAAACACCACCGTCACGCAGTCCTTCAAATGCACAGTTAGAAGTATCCACAAGAGACCTTCCTCATCTACGGGCGGTCTTTGATTGTATTTTTTTTTTCATTCCTTACGCATGCTGGGTGGATGGCTAGGAGTTGTCAGCTCCTGCTGCTATGTCGACATCACATCCCCATGACCATTCATACGAATCATCCAATATCTTAGTTCCATAAGGATGTCTTGCAAAACGCATTGTCTATTGCGACAGAAGCGCCCTGCACCTGACCAGGTTTCATTGGTAGCGGTCTTCATTCATAACAAATTTGGCTTTTGTGCCATTGGTGTATTTTCCGCCAACAACCTGACCATCCCATGCAAAAAGCAACCCATAATCGCGTTCCAGCATCAGTCCATCCGATGAAAAATGCTTATTCAGTAGCAGAGACCACACGGGCTAGAAGAGAAGGTATTGTTAGCTCATTGTGTCTGGTTTTGAGTTTCAAGCCAATGTGGTTGTCATCGAGTTTGATATGACATACTGTAGATCTGCATCTTGCTGTGCTGGACGACGGGCTTGATCAGACCCTCCTCCTCAAGCTCCTTGAGGCACTTGCGGGCGAGAGAGCCGTTGATCTTCATGCGGTCGACGAGGGTGGCAACGGTGACGAGGCGGTAGGACTGGACATCCTTGTGCAGTCTCTCAGAGACGTTCTTCTCCAGGTAGACGGCGTGCTGGGCCCTGTAGGAAATAAGCGGTTAGCATCAAGCAGCCATCACTAGCGAGCCAGGTTCTGTGGAAGACCTCAAATTGCTAATCTCTCTTCAAGAGAGCACGCAGTTTGCAGCGCATGTCTTCCTCCCACCACACTTTGATGCGAGTGATGAAGCGGAAAGACGACAGCGATGCAGTCTTTTCCAGCACAGAACGGTGGCATGGCGATGATTGTAGAGAGTATACTCACTTGTCCTTGACCTTGCCCTTCGACCACTTCTTCTTCTGCTTCTTAGCCGCGGGCGCCATGTTGTCTGTTGTGTGATAATTTGGATGGTGTCGCTGGAAGAAAGAATTAATCTTCGAGGGGTCGCGAAACGATAGTATTGGCTTTGGGTGTATGGAGTCTCCCAAAATCCTTAGTAATCTGCAGAATGATGAGGGCACACAGGGCACACACACAAAAGGGCAGCTTAGCCCTAGGTCATGTGGGGAGTTTTTGAGCCACAACAAGTGATCATTGGCTGCACCCTATTTTGCTGCAAAGCTGGCCCCACTATTGTTAGTGTACGGCAGGCGCACCCACTTTAGTTTTCGAACTTTGGATTTTGGAATTGGGAAATCTCACAAAGACCCAGAATCTCCAGATCACATTGACGACGTCTCTCCGTGTTGAGACCTTACCATTTCGCCAAACCGACCCCTTTTTCCCCCGTCGAAACGCGATCACAGTCAACATGAGCGACAGCGGTGACGTCGAAGTCCAGGCCAACGCCTACCAGGTCCTGCCCAAGGACGTCCAGACCGACGGTCAGGTCCGTCTGTTCAACAAGTGGGATTAGTACGTTGCCATCTCTCTCCTGGTAATGCGTTTGCGATGAAGCTTTGGCAAAAATCAAGATGAAATTTTGCTCAACGTTTAGTCCCAATCGGATTGATAAGCCAGATGAAGACAAGCATGTAGAATGATTCAACTAACAATAATTGCAGCACCGAGGTTGAGGTCCACGATATCTCTCTGACGTACGAAACGCCCATTCTCATTTCCGCCATCTCCCACATCATGAACACACCAAACTAACCTTAAGAAAAGCGATTACATCTCTCTGCGCCACCCCGTATACGTTACCCACACCGCTGGTCGTTATGCCGCCAAGCGTTTCCGCAAGGCCAACTGCCCTATCATCGAGCGTCTGACCAACTCTCTGATGATGCACGTGAGTCTCACTCTCCAGCTTAGATGCTTTGCGTTCTTGACCAAGCCGGGTTGATGAGCAAAGTCCCCGATTTCATTTTAGGGGGGTTATGTAAAATGAACAAACACGCTAACCCATTTGTGACTGTAGGGCCGCAACAACGGTAAGAAGCTGATGGCTACCCGTATCGTTGCCCACGCTTTCGAGATCGTGAGTTAAACCCTGTGCAGTGATGATGCAGCAAGACAAGTCAAGTCAATCACCTCTAGACCTCGTATTCTGACCATAGAACTCTACACAGATCTACCTGATGACCGACCAGAACCCCATTCAGGTCGCTGTTGATGCCATTGTCAACTGCGGTCCCCGTGAAGACTCTACTCGTATCGGCTCCGCTGGTACCGTCCGCAGACAAGCCGTTGATGTCTCTCCCCTGCGCAGAGTCAACCAAGCCATCTCCCTGCTGACCACTGGTGCTCGCGAGGCTTCTTTCCGCAACGTCAAGTCTATTGCCGAGTGCCTTGCCGAGGAGCTGGTCAACGCTGCCAAGGGTTCCAGCAACTCCTACGCCATCAAGAAGAAGGATGAGCTGGAGCGTGTCGCCAAGAGCAACCGGTAAACGGAGAAGCTTTGGAGAAATTCTTTCTCATTGGATCAAGAAAAGGACAAGAAAGAGAGAATCAATACAAACGGGAGAATTCAAAAAAAGTTTTTTTTCTGGAAATGGTTTGACATGGTGTGGCTTGGGCGTCTCTCGAGCGGCTCTGTATTTTTGCGTGAAAGGGTACGAAAACGCGGCGGCGCATGTCAATGCTACGCTAAAGGGCAAAACAAGCTATCTATCAATTGTAGCCGGCCCATGGATGGATTAACAAAGTCCTTTTTTTTTCTTTTTCTTCTGGAACATTGACGAAGCCCCTGCCCTCTTGCTTCTGGTAGTTTTATTTCTTCTTGCTATATTTATGTGTGAGGGGACATCCAAGACGGCGGCCACAAGATGCTAGCACTCGCATTTTGCACTGAGGCTGGATATAACCCTAAAGACAAAACGAATCAACGGAATGCTCAAATGAATTACACAGCAACAAGCCTTCACGTCATCAATGCACTTACCAGGTCCATGTTACACGCGCATTATCGTAGAATCCAGTTGAGCAAGTGCCGTGTAACGTCGTGTACCTCGCCGTTCCCTTTATTTTTATTTTTATTTTTTTGCGCCATGTCAAACATTGAACGATCAGACAATCCTGCAAGTTTTATCGTATGTGCTTGGTGACATGACACTTGTCCGTTAACCTGTTGCCGATCAGCATGTAAGTGATCTATTCTGTTGGCCATGGGGTATGTCACGCCCTTGCTGTGGCATGAGCAGCGGGGGGTTCATTGGTTCTCGGCGCTTGTCCGTTGGCCTGTTACTGGCCAGCGTGTACGGGATCTCTTCCGTTGGCTAGACTATGAGATATTTTACGCCCTTGCTGTGACATCAGCACCGAGTGCTTCTTGATTCTCGGCGCTTGTCCGTTGGCCTGTTACTGGCCAGCGTGTACGGGATCTCTTCCGTTGGCTATGAGATATTTTACGCCCTTGCTGTGACATGAACACTGAGTTTCCCTTGATTCTCGACGCTTCTACACCATGTGGATCCGGCTCACACGTCCTCTTTTTTCTTCTTCTATATTTTTGGCGGAAATAACCGTGTTTAATTCCGTCGTCAAGTCTACTAGCAGTTTTCAAAGATGTACAAATACCATGCTATCACGACGACCATCCGTCTCTTGATATTCAAAGCCACGCAAACACTCACTCCCTCCTTTGCTACGATAAAATGGCCACAGACTCCCAGATAACCATCGCATATTTGCCACCAACGGACTTAACGGCCTACCAGCACGAAATCCCCGCCGCCGAGCAGCCCTTGATTCCTGCCATCTTTCATGATTCTATGGTAGTCCGCACCGACGTCTTTATCACTGAACAAAATGTCCCATCCGAATCCGAATTCGATGCTGATGACTCACGAAGCCGTCATCTAGTTGCGTATGATACCGTCAAAGATGCCGATGGCGTCACAGCGCGCAAGATTCCTGTTGGGACTGTCCGCATAGTCCCATTTCCACATGCGTCACACCCGACGCCTGGAGAGAGTTACTGGGGTGGTGTGCCCGAAACAGATGGCCCTGCTAAACCAGAATCTGCTGCTACTACTGGTGCTTGCCACGGCATAAACATCGACAAAAACGGCATGGCATTGATCGATCGCGCCACCATCATGCACGACGGACGCGAGCCGTATTTTAAACTTGGCCGACTTGCAGTTCAGAAAGCGTACCGGGGCAAGGGCATTGCAAATATTCTCGTCCGGGCGGCGTTAAAGTGGATCTCGGAAAATGCGGCGTCATTCGGCTCGGTATTGCTTCCAACCGGCGAGTGTCTGAAATTCAAGGGCTTGGTCTGTGCCCATGCGCAGGTGCAAGCTAGTAAATCTTGGGCTCGGTGGGGATTTGTAGTCGATGAGGGGATGGGGATATGGAATGAGGAGGGCATCCCACATCTGGGAATGTTCCAGCGTGTTCCAGTGTCGGAGTAGACGCGTCGAAGACTAAAGGATGTCTAGCTAGTCACAATGTGTTAATGGAGTGGCTGCGTTTTATGCATTTAACATGCATGGTGTAGTTCAACTTTGCTTCACGTACAGCAAAATGTCTAGTTCCATTGCAGCTTCATGAATCGTTCCTGTAAGTGTGCTTCAAACACGCCATCATCTGCGCGATAATGCCCAAGGCTCAATGCCTTTTCAAACCATGTCTTTGCTGCTTCGTCATTTCCAGAACTCCATAAATCCGTAGCGTGGTTGAAAGCCATGATAGTAATCCATTCCAATTCATCTGGCGGGAATACTGTTGATTTCTATGTTGCATGCCAGGTATTCATTAGCCTTTGTTACTTGGCCTATAGCATAAAACAGACGAAACTCACTGCTGGGCCGTCCTTTGCAATGTTGAGAACATTGTTCAGGGTCTCAAGTGCAAGGTCTTCAGAGTAGGGCAGTACAACTTGGAATAGACAGCGCATATATTTAGCAAGTTTGGCACTGTCAAACTGCTCGAGTTTCCATATTTCGTTAATTATAAGCTGCAAGATGCGATAAAGCTCTGCTAGTTGTTAGCATTACACCGTACTCTGTTAGTCTTCGAATATTGCACTAACCTCGCGATGGAATGTCAGTGAGAGACAGCATGTAGTCGCCCATGCCTTTGAGCATTTCCGCACTAGGGCACGTGGCAACAGACTTGCCTACAATTGTCCTCATATCGTCCCATTCTTTCTGGGTTGCAGCAGCCTCAAAGTCAAACACATAGAGTACCGAAAGCTTACCCATAAGGTCTTTTTGTATGTACGGCTCGTACGTATCTTTCCGGGCTTCAAACTCGTCGTCATAAGCCGCGACATGCTTTCGTAGCTCAAGATAAGCCTGATGCCTTTCTTTAACATTTTCTTCTGAGCGAGCAAGAGCAGCAAGTGCGGCACTGATAACAAAATTACCACAGAGTCTCTTTAAGGAAAGATCGTGAGACGCACTAATAGATATATCTTCAGGGTAGAATTCTGTGATTGCCAAACAAACTTTCATCAAGCGGCATACCAGCATCGGCGGCCATGTGTCTACGTGCTTTAGGGCTGTGTTGTATGAGTTTTGGTTGAACCAGTCTAGCTCTTGTGTGGGGAATAGCTTTCCTCCCTTGGCATTCTTGGGGAGTTTTGCGATGGCTCTCAAAGCTGCTTCAATGTTAGCACTTGGAGTATACAAGTAAAGGCAAAAGCTCAGTACCAACCAGCTTCAAACACAACGCAAAGGTCTGTCGCAATGTCTTCCAGCTCACCCATAACCCCCCGATCTAGCTTTTGATACAGCAGACGAATGGTGCAGCGCATTAAACTTGGTACATGCATGTTCGAGTCTGGAACAGCCTCGGTAACTTCCATCAGGTTCTTCATGGCGATGATGGCGGTATCAAGGTTCCCAGCATGCTGAGAGTCCATGACACAGGCGTATAGAATGTCTTTGCTAGCTTTGGTAGCGTGCGTGATGTTCTGTAGACAAGCGGCCGCAAAGTCGCTGTCTTTGCTTCTAGTTGCAACTTTGAACATGAGAAAGGCAGTGGCTTGCTCCTTTTGCACAGATTCAGGGAGACTGTGAAATACTTCTTTTGCCTTTTCAAAGTCGCTCTTCTCCAGGGCACAGAATATCAATTTTCTATGCTGCGTTAGTTACAGGCGTGCTTCTTAGTAGCCAGAGGAATTGATGCATACCGCCCGAGTTTCCCTTGGTTGGCAACACCGCCATTCTCAAAAAGTGGATGCAGGGCAGCCTGGCACCATGTCTCGGCGTCAGAAAGGCGGGCTTTTGCAACTGAAGCTTCGATCCTTTTCCATAAAACGGATTGAATCGCTCCGGCCGTCATAGAGTCAACGGGCGCCTGAAGCGCCTGGTGCACGCTGTCGATAATAGTCCTCAAGGAATGGTTCGTATCCGGTTCATCGAGCGCAGCATACATCCATACAACGATGATCAGTGACTTGGAAATCCAATCGTGGTTTCCCGAACCAACGGCAACATCGCATAGTAGAGTCCTAGCAACCGACAGGGCCTTGAATGGACTCCTTTCTTTTAGCGTCTTTGCTTCGTGGAGAACGGTCTTGAATTGGGATTCTGACAGACCCGGAGTCCGGGAAAATCGCTCCAGGGTACTCGCAAACGCCTCAGAATCGAATTCTTCCGGAGGGGCCGCTTTCAGAGCATGGATACGAAGCAACAAAACAGCAGGCAAGTGCCCGATCTCACTTTCCAGCTGGCATATCAGCTCGTTGGCGTGTTCCCGGCCTTCCGGTGTTTCTTCGAGAAGATGGCCACGTACCAAGGTTTGCATGATGGTGAGCCGTTGCTCAATACCAAGCCGCGACAATTTATCAATGTGATGGAGCGTTATGACCTCATATGCACGCTTCAGCCAAGTGACACCTAGCTCATAGTCCTTCTTGCGCATCAGGCCCTTGCCAATATCTAGGATGACTTCTGCTAGGTTTTCGGAGTAGACAGAATCAAGACTTTGGAAAAGAGTCTTGCTTTTATCATACATGTGGTTCGCGACATCGAGTCTGCCCTGTTTTGAAGACTTGAAAGGCGGTTGGTTAGAAACAACAGTGCGTGCCGCTGGTTAGTACGAACTCACTAGGCTTGTACGGAGGACGAAATACTCAGCGTCATATTTGCTAAGAATAAGCCTTTGCTCGTCGGTTAACTGTTCCTTGCGAGCCAAGCCCTCACTAAACTCAACGCTACGTTTAAGTACGGCAAGGCAAGAGTCGAGCTCGCTTTCGTCTATAGCCAAGTTAGAGAACGACACGCGCTTCACTTCCAGGGCCGTTACAAAAGACTTACCAAGACACGTGCGAGCTGCCGATAGGGATATTCTGTAGATGCCCAACTGGGTTTCAGTCACCACACTTTTTGAGGCCTCGGTGCCTCCTTGCCATCGCGTGAGATCCAGAAGCTGAAAAGCAAATGTTGTAGCTTTGACAAGCAGTTGGCGGCGCGGAGAAATATAGCCGGCCTGTTCCACACCGAGGCCCTCGTCCTTTTTCCTGAGTAGGCGACAGGTTAGATTCCAGAGGCTGGTCGCGGACCGATCAAGCTCGTTGAGTTCGCGGGCATAGACTAAAAGCCGTTTTTGGCACAGCTTGTCTGCCGTACGGGCATGAGAGGAGATATCAGACGAGAGCGACTTGATCGAGGGGTTATCGACGGAGGTTGGGATGGTTTTGCATATTGTATCACAGAAGCCTTTGTCTCGTCTGGTTAGATATTGGGACGCTCGACATACGCAAGAAGGATTGGTAGATGGTTACCGCAAAGGCTCTTGATCTTGGCTTGAATCTCTGAAGAAACCGGCATTTCGAGCCACCTGTATTGTTCTGACGGCTGGATGGCGCGGGGGTTATGAAGGGACCAAAAGTGCTACACTCGCCACAGAAGAAACGCCAGGCAGAAGTAGCCACGGTGGTAAATAGAAATAGGAAGGCACGGGGTTTGACTTTTCACGGCCCTCTCTTCTTTCCTTCGCAGTTCTCACGTGACCCGACCAATAGAACTACGTGCGAGAAGGGCTGACTTGACATACAAACACATTTGCTTCACCGTTTGATGGTAGTTTGCGGCAGCTATAGGCCTGGCACTGGTTTAATGCTGCAGTTCGCCAGGTGTTTGTTTTATTGCGGCCCACCCGAAGGCGTCCAAGACACAAGGGCCGTGTGGATGTAAAAACAGAACAGCATACAGGACATATACGAACGCTCTCTAATGGCTAGGGTCATGAGGCAAAAAGTTTCCAATGATTAGGGTCGGCCTGAAGATCCAATAGGTCAGCATTCGGTAGTAGAGATGGCTATGCGCTACCATTATCAGCACTCACATCTTGTAGTCGTCGCGGTGGATCATAAAAGAAAAGGCACAATTGACAGTTACATTAGTACTGTCATCGGGAGACTTGAGTGAGCAGGCCGTCAACAGCGTGTCATGGTCTGGGTCAAAGGCAATAGTCTCGAACTCTTCCCAGTAGCGTACCATAGACTCCTCAGTTATGATTTGGTGCAATGCGATCGAGCCCTAATGAGCAGTTAATAACAGGGCTGCCTCGCATAGAGACGGCTTATCAATGCTCATGGAGGGGGAGATCCATCAGCCTTTCTACTTACATCACGTAGCTCCTCGACGGGGACATGCAACAATTCAGCCATCTCCTTGTTGCCTCGAAATATCTCCCCAGTGCGTCGCCATAGACATGCGGGAACAGCCATGCTAGCAAACACGCGGTCATATTCTAGCAGCTGCTTTTCAAACCACATTTCAACCATCACAAGCTCCATATCCGTCAAGGCCTGTGCAATCTCGCGAAACTTGGGCCGGAAACGGTTCAGGCACTTCAAGATCTTTTGCTTGCTGGTCAGTGCTATGTGTGAGTCCAGATATGTCGACAGCTTTTGGTATCCCTTGATATAGTTGAAGGGTTTAAGCAAGCCTGCCTCATATTTGGCCTTTAACACAAGCTGCATACGTTCTTCTGGGTTTTCGTTTCCCGTAGGATCTGCGGCTTGAAGATAGTAATCGCGGCGCGCTTTGTCACGGTCACGTGGGGGAACATTTAACACCGGAAGAGTGCCGGGAGCAGCAATAGTAGAACTCGGAGCTAGTGTTGTTGCTACTGTGGCTGGAGCAGCGATAGGCGATGCTTTTAGGGTGTCAGGGGCAATGGAGGTAGGAACCTTCGGGTCCGGAGGTGGGAGCATAGACCCAATGCCAGTAATTGAAAGTCCACGGACTCGCACCGGGGGGCCACCGACAGCAGAATTATGCGGGTTGGCATTTCCGGTCAAGTGACCGACCCCATTCAAGGAGGCGAATCCGTTCAGGATTTCGGGACGCGAATTGTTGCTAAAGGTAGCAGCAGGATCCGCGGCAGATTCATCATTATTTAAGCCCAGCCCGTCGTCGAGCATGCTAGTGTGCAGGAAGTCATTGAGCAGCTGGAATTCGTTGTTGACTTCAGATGCAGCCATGTAGCTAGAGTGAATATTAGGTATATCATGGAAATGGTTATAGCCCATAAAGAGCCCAGAGATTGATGCAACTGGCGGCAGGTTAGAGCACGAACATTCAAGCCCAACGCATGGGGAATATATTAGAGTAGTGGCCCAGGGCAGCCATGCTCAGTTTCAGACAACTTACAAGGGTTTATATCGCCGTTATTCAGGCCCCCAGCCTGGGACTGGAGCCCTGCGACTGTTACGGGCGGGACCAGTTGGAGTATATCCTCCTGACCCAAGCCAAAATTTGAGGTCGCTGCTGCTGCTGCTACTACGGCAGCTGCTGTCACGCTGGCGGAAGCATCTAGAGCTGAGACTTGGGCTTGTCGTTGCTGAAGGAGTTGCTGTTGTTGTTGTTGTTGCTGCTGCTGCTGTTGGACTTGTCGTTGTTTTTGGGTGTTGGTAAACGCAGAGGAAGCACTACTGGCTGTCACTGTTGACGCTGCTGCGCTTTTAACCTTTTTCGAGTCGGGCTCTCGTTTCTCGTCGTGGCACAAATGGCCAATGTTACGCTTGATACATCTTGTACACGGACGTTCCTATATACAGCACATGGGTCAGCCAGCGTTATTCAGGATAGTAACAACATGAAGTAACAGAAGGGGGAAAATCGAGGATTGGAATAAGCGCTCTCAATCACAACATATAAAACTCCTATGTGATTGGTCGAAAGCAGAATATGGGCCAATAAGGGGGGGGGGGGGCAGGCGGAGCACGTACCAGATCGCATGTCATGTGCTGGGCAGAGAGAAAAGATGTTAGTGGGATTCAGCAGTGATGATAATTGCCGGAAATTTACTACACCAGAACGAAGCCAGGCTGTATATGACGTAGGTTGCACGATCTTCAGTGCTCAGCTCTATCACGCGTTTTATGCGATGCTTTTCACGCAAGGGGCATGCAAGGACACCGAAAGTCGTGGGAACAGCCATGTTCGTATAAAACAGAGTGAGCAGGCCTGAAGAAAGGAAAGCAGTGTAGTACTCACAGATCGACGGCAATAAATGCAGGCTATAGCAGGAAAAGGGGGTTAGAATTTATAGTCGTCTTAATATTTGATGAGCAGCCGTACTCACCGTGGTTAACCTTTCTACGCTTCTTGGGCGCTGGCTCTACACCTTGTGGCGGGGCATGCTCTTTGCGGTCCTTTTCTTTTTGGCGACCATGCGGAGCCGGAGCCTGCGCTGATACTGCGATTGTTGCTGCAGCACTGGCAGCATTAGTACTAGTACTGCCAGCGGTGGTAGTACCAGCATCATTGCCTCCAGCTGCGTACGTATGGACAAGGTTTGGGTTTGAGGCGACAGTGACAGAGGAAGTTGTCTGCTGGCTTTGCGGATGTGGCTTAATTGGTGTATGGGTAGTAGTGGGCGTTGCTGCGGATGAAGGGGCAGATGGCGCCAGTGCTGGCGCTGCCAGTGGTGTAGACACGGGGACGGACGTGGAGGAAGCCGCAAGGGCCGGGGCGATCGCTGGTGCGGGGGCAGGCAAGATAGTTTTTGGTGCTGAAGTATCAGTTGATGCTGGCGTCGCTGTCATCGCTGTTGGGATAGAAGCAGTCGCCTGCTCGGACACATCCACGTGGTCTACGGGGTTACTTGCTGCTGCTAAAGGCGCATGCGCTTGAGTAGATGCATTTGAAGGAGCAGCAAGATTGGCATTGGCACCAGTACCATTGCTAGAACCAGCAGCCTTGTCAGTCGCAATCGGTGTCGATGTCAGGGAAGAATATGGAGGTGCCCCCGTCACATGTGGAATAGTGTGAGCAGCAGTACTAGGTGGTCCGAAGCGCGCCGGCACTAGCTCTCCGTCAGAAGGCTTGTCCATTATTATATAAAAATAGCGAGAGGAGGGGGGGGGGGGGGGGCGCGAATCAGCAGAAAGCGGTATGCCCGGGCGTTCTCTAGCCGGAAACACTAAGCTGCAGAGGAAGCTGACAGTCGCCAACAGCTAGCAGGCTAGGCAATTCACAAGATAGACGTATAAGAAGGAAGAGGAAAGAAAATAGAAGAGGCGAGGACTTCTTTAGCGTTGTTACTATCGTGACGAAAATGCGGTTTCGCTTCGATTTTTGGAAGAAAAAAGTAGCAAAAAATTGCCCAGAAACAATACACAAAACAAAAGAAAAAGAAAATGGCCGAAGCGCCCTTTGAGGCAAAGTTAGACCAAGTGCCACGTCCAAGCAAGAAGAAGTATGCAGTGATGCTGAATAGATATAAAACAAAAAAAGAGAAAAAAAAAATTAATTCACATAAAAAAACAAAGAGCGCTGTCAGAATGGTTCAACGATTTTCTATGGAGAAGGCCCGATAAATTGGGGTCCTCGCCGTTCTTCCGTGTCTAGGGTTGCACAGACGGTGTTAAGGGTTACATGTCTGTAGACCTTCAAGCCCACTTCCGTAGCATCATATCATGCCTTTAGGACAGGAAAAGTAGCAAAGCATCGATGCAACACGTGTCATCATTGGTAATGCGCAGCTTCCACACCACACCGGGCGCTAGTCTACTTCCCTTCTCTCAGCCGCATCTAAATATACACAAAGAAGCTTTGCTCGCCGTCCTTTGGCGTCACCTTCGTCGCCCGCATGATCGGATCCTCGCACGCCAACCGAATTCTCTCTGTCGTCGCCGGGCTCTCCAGGTGCAAAAGTCCCGCATATGCACCGTCTTCTGTCTGCCTCACGCCCCCTGCACTCTTAACTGAGGCTGCCTCAACACCATACTTGGATCGTGCTGCCTTCAACGCATCGCGGATCGCGAAAAATACGGCGCTCCCCATGAACAACGGCGGCTCACCCACACCACGTGACCGCTGGATCGTGCGCAATTCTTTCCACTCTACATCCTTGAGAAGCCGCACGTTGAATACCTGTGGTACATCGCGGAAGCCTGGGATCTTGTATGCGCCAGGTCCGCGGGTAAAAAGCGCACCTTTCATGGGTCCGCCACGGAGCCATAGTGATTCCTCCATGGTGAATAGTCCCATTCCTTGAACAAAGGCACCCTCAATCTGGCCATAGTCAATGGCAGGATTGATGCTTTGTCCCACGTCCATCTTGATGTCGGCGCGGAGACATGTCCAGGAACCAGTAAGAGTGTCGACCTCGACTTCAGCTGCCGTTACACCCTGTGTAAAGTAGAAGAACATTTTTCCACGGTTGGTACCCCATTCATATCCGATTTCAGGAGTCTTGTAAAACCCTTGGGCCGAGAGGTTCACTCGGTCAAAGTAGGCGGCATGTGCAAGCTTCTCCATGGTGGCCTCGGGGCCGAGCTTTTCGCGGTATGGAGCAAGCCGCTCATTCAGTTGCTGACAGGCATTATAGATGGCAAAGCCATTCAGGTCAGAAGATGCCGAGGCGGCAGTTGCGGATGCATTAGCCACGGTGTTTGTGGAAGTCTCGGCAATAAAGATGCTTTCCAAAGGGACATTAAGCGCATCAGCCGCAATCTGCGTCATCTTGGTATGCAGGCCCTGTCCCATTTCTACACCACCATGGGCCACTAGAATTGACCCATCGTGGTAAATGTGCACTAGTGCCCCGGCCTGGTTGAGGAACAAGGCTGTGAAACTGATTCCGAACTTGGTAGGGATGATGGCCAAGCCTCGCTGCTTCCATTTGTTCTTCTTATTGAACTCAGCAACAGCCTGGCGGCGCTCGGCATACTGTGCCTCTTCTTGTACTTGCTTGTACATCAAAGGCACATGCCAATCCGTCACAGCCTGGTTAAAGTGTGTGGTGTCTCCTGGTTTCAGGAAATTCCTCTCCCGAAAAGACTCGGCTGAAATGCCGAGTAGATCGGCAACCTCATCCATCATGCTCTCGCAGACAAACATGCCCTGAGGCCCGCCAAAACCTCGGAAGGCAGTGTTAGACACAGTGTTAGTCTTGCAAATCAGGCCACGCACTGCAACATTAGGGATCTGGTAACAACCATCGACGTGTGACATGCCACGCTCCAAGACAGCCTGGCTCAAGTCTGTAGACCAGCCACCATTGTTGTACAAGTCAACATCTAGAGCTTTGATCATGCCGTCCTTGTTGACGCCGATTTTCCATTTGCCCAAAAAGGGATGGCGTTGGCCAGACCATACAATGTCTTCCTCGCGAGTGAGCATGTACCTAACTGGCTGCCCGGTTTTGCGGGCCGCAACGGCACAAGCACATGCCAGAGGCACAGCGCGTGTTTCTTTTCCACCAAAGCCACCTCCAAGACGCTTAACACGAACCAACACTTTGTTGACTTGAACGCCGAGCGCCTGTGCAACAAATACTTGCCTAGAGAAGAAGAGACAGGTTAGGGCAACGGTGGATCAAAAAGGGGGAGCTGGACTACAAAAAAGAGAGAACCCGGTGCTGGTCTGAATGGCCCAGTTGAACTGGAGCATTGGGAATTGAGCCCAATGCGGGGGTCGAACCCGCAACCTTGAGATTAAGAGTCTCACGCTCTACCGATTGAGCTAACCGGGCAGGTCTTGGGTAAGTTTTTGAAGATTCGATGACATCATATCTCAAGGAGGATTGCGGGGAAGATGGAGGGGGGAGAGAACGTCAAATGATACAAACAAAAGAAAGAAGTCGACTTACGTTTCATTTGCATTCTGTGTGCTTGAGTACACCTCAACTTCGCCATTCTCTGGCTTGGGTACCACGGCTGCTGCTTGGGTTTCCAGATAAAAGTGCTCCTGGCCGCCCATGCGCGCTGTGCCTTCAAAGACATGGTCGCATGTCTCAAGTGCTTTTTGCACATCGCCCTTGACAATAGACTTTTGTGCCGAGTGGAAGCTACCGGCCTGGATAGCCTCCTCCATAGTCATGATTGCGGGAAGCTCCTCGTACTCTACCTTAACCTTGCGAGCAGCTTCGGCGGCGCAATTGGCCGACGTAGCGACAACCATGCCAATAGCCTGGCCAACTGTGTAGACCTTGTCTTCGGCAAAAATCACCTCATCAAATGCCGGCGGGCCAAACTTGTTCGCCTGTGCTGAAGGGAGATCATCCTTGTCAATGTAGTCCACCACACCAGGCATATCAAGAGCCGGCGCCCAATCGACAGAAAGAACCCTGGCATGGGCTTTGGTCGACATGACAAAGCATCCATATAGCTCGTTGCGCTGTGGTGGGATATCATCAATATATGTTGCTTTTCCAGATACTTGATTCAGTGCTGCAACATGGTTTTTGCTCTGACCAAAACTTTCGCGCTCGTATGCTGCAGCAACGCTGTGGTCTTGGGATGACGTCATAATCTCACGTGTGATCTCCGGTACAGCTTCCCTGTCGACATGCTCCTCCTTGACGCCGAGAGTAGTGAGTACGTCGTGATAGTATCGGTAAAACAGCGACACTGCAAGAGACCGGCGATATGAAGCCATGCCTCCAGGAACACTGAAAGGCAGGTCGAATTCTAGTCCAAGCGAGCCCATGGCCCCCTCTAGCGTTTCAAGCTCCGAAAGCTTTCTTCCTGTTAAAAAGGACTCTGTCTTCTTGGCCGCAACGGTCGTAGCAGCCAATCCTCCGTACACCAGGCTGCACTCCGTGACAATTCCAGCAGAGTCTAGAGCTAGTCTAAATGCAGCAGTGACGATAGCAATGTCGTCGTCCTTGCGCTTAGCCTGTTTGTATGCACGAAAGAATTCGTTCTTGGGTCTTGTAATTGGAATTCGAATTTTCGTGAGCACTGCATCTGAGGGAAGTGCCGTGCGGCGATACCCTACGAAGAATTGGCCCATAGGGAGGTCTATTGTCTTCTCCATCGATTGTGCTACAAGAGTAGCTCCAGCAGCCCACAAGACAGGGTTCAAGTCTGAGATTGGCGAAGCAGTAACCAAGTTTCCCGCCGGAGTTCCTACATTGCGGATCTGACGACCAGCAAAGTACTTGAGTTGGTTATTCATAGCAGCAAAAACTTGGCCCCTTTCCGGCCCGTAGTGCTTGACAGCATCAAGACACAAGTATTCCAGATCTGTCAAAGATACATTGGCGCCAATTTCGACATGGTCGTCGTTGAAGGTAAATAGCCGCATCTCGGGGATGTCGCCCACATATACTGAGATAGGGTATTGGACTGCCTTGAATTTGATTTCGATTTGCGTCTCTGAGCTGCCGCCAATAATCTTGGCACTTGGAATGGCTGCTTTGATTTCCAGCAGCTGCGAGAGAGTGACAGGCCGCAACCACTTCTTTCTCTTGTTTCCAAACATCAAAGGGCGCATTACATGCTTCTTTAAGGGTGGCGGGTAGATCAGCTCTGTGTCGGGCTTGTATTCGATAAAGCCTGGGGGGGTAAATCGCTTGATTGGCTGGCTATCAAGCTTGCTTTTGCAACAGCCACCGCCATTTCCTGGCTCTTGTTCCATGCAGCATCCGGAGCCCCCGTTTGCGGTGGCCTTGCCACACGATGCAGTGCCAGCGGTGATGCTGAAGGACTGGGCAGCATCAAGGATTGGCCTATATCCCGTACATCTACACAGATTTCCGTCAAATGCTTCCTCCAAATCATGGGATGTAGGGGCATCGTTGTTTCGCAAAAGTGCGTAGAGACTCATGACAATGCCTGGCGTGCAAAATCCGCACTGGCTGCCGTTGAGTTTTCCGATGCGCTCTTGGGCGGGGTGTGGTCGTTTGACGTTTCCGATACCCTCAATGGTGATGACGTGTTTTCCATCAACGCTGACGAGAGGGGCAAGACAGGCATTTACACTGGCGTGGTAAATTTTGCCGGTAGTAGGGTTGTGTTGGCTGACTACTACAGTGCAAGCACCACAGCCCCCCTCACCACAGCCACTATTGAAATAAGTGTGAGCGTGTGCCAACTAGAGCGCATGAGCCCCTAGATACATATCACGAAAGGTATGCGGATGATGCAAAGAAATAGCTTACAGCTTAGTACCAGTCAGTCCAATACCTCGCAGGTATTCGAGAAGAGTAGTTTCTGGATCGACATCATCCACAACGACTCGCGTGCCATTGAGATAGAATCTGAGGGTGTCGTCGAATTGTGTGGTAAAGGAAAGGGCCGCCTTGTCTGCAGTCTCCGACACCACAGCACTAGGGGACATCGTGGAGGCAAGGACGTGAATAGAAGCAGGTATTAGCAAGGATGATATCGCATATATAAGCCAGGAATTCTGTATGGGAATCTGACAAGCCAAAGGCGGGGATGACAGAATATGAGCAAAAAGAAAAAGAAAAAAACAGCACACTGCAAGTACAAAACGTTGCTGTTGTTGTCGCCGTCGTGTCGTAGTATGCAAGTGGGAAGTTAACATCAAAACGACCAGCTGTATTTAAAGTTGCCTGTCTGCACGTGCAGTGCGCGCCCTGTTCTTATAGAAGCCCTCCCATCCACTTGCTGCCCTAATAGCAGCCTTCAATAGAGCCCGGCGTCAGCGCTTACAGGGGGGTTCATCCGCCGTTAGCTCTACAATACCGCCGTACCCCACCGTAGCAGCTTCCCCCCCTTTAGCCCTCCCCTGACTTACCCATTGCCAACACGCCGCCTCTGACTGGATATTTGGTATATCGTCAGCTACTAAAAAGAGACAATTAGTCTAGACCGTTTCTTGGCCTAGAATTACAGTCTTCCCCGCCGTTAGCCGGCTAACATCCCCGTCTACGGGTGCCTAAGCGTCTTATCTTGGGTCATTTAGTAGCAGAAAACCTGGGTAGTTGGGTCTGCCAAAAGTGGGGGGGGCGTTGTTGCTCCAATAGCTCCGCTGGAGTAGCTAACGGAAAGCCGACGGAGAAGGACCATGGCTCCTGCTTATCAGTGTTACACGGTGGTATGATAAGCGCTCAAACCCTCGTCACGTGAGCAAGGGTCTGTTCGCAACCCTATGGCAAAACAAGCATTATAGCTTGTTCACCCTCCACCCTTCCTCGTCAATCATATACACAAGGCCTTACAACAACCTCCACTGTGTTTGTGTTCAATTGTCTAATAAACCTGTACCATGTTCGACGCAGCAAGCTCTAGCAAAGCGCCTGTAGTCCACATGATCGACGATTCCATAGCGAAAATTCCGCCTTATCTGCCTCACGAACGCGTATTTCCCATCCAGATTGGCACTAAATTATTCAAGCTCTCGGGCGCATCGATTTCTTCTGATGGTGTGTTTGTTTATTTAGCCCTAGGGATAGCACTGTTACTTGTATCCATGCTAACCTATGTCTGATGTATGGATAGCGCCCTCATACTTTTCGCAATGGTTCAAATGCAAGCTCCACGAAGCTGGAGAGCAAAACCTCGAACTATGTATGATCCCAACGCTATACATCGACCGCGACCCCGATACGTTTAGTGATATTGCGCTACATCTTCAAGGCTACCACATACACCCACGCGACGGCATGCACTTTGTGCGCCTCTTTGCCGACGCGCAGTTTTACAAGCGTATGTTTCTTCGTGCTGTACACTCGCAGGCCCCCCCGACGCTAACCGTGGTGAGATACATGTAGTACCAAAGCTGATATCGCAGCTTAATGATGAGTCCTTCTTCATTTCTGTCGGCGGTCGCGAGTTCAGTATACCCCGTCAACTGTTCACCGGCCCCGAAAACTCGCCCAACTACTTCTCGCTCGGGTTCGCCATGTTCTTCACTAAACCAGAGGATATATTCCCTGGCCTGGAGCGGGCAGGCTTGCTGCGCCCACCCTCAATTCTTCCTCCCTCTGTACCGAATCGTAGCGCCGATGTTTTCGAAGATATTCTAAAGCTGCTAAGGGGGTATCCTGTCGAGATTCGAAATGAAAGACATCGCGAGGCTCTTCTACGTGATGTGCGTTACTTCAACTTTAAAGGCTTAGAACAGAAACTCATACCCCACTCTGTTGCCTTCAACTTGCGAAGACAAACAATGGAGATCGTAGTCAGGCTTGAGGATATCCTGAAAAGTGGTCTTTCGGTAGCCCGCGACACGGTTGATATGAGTGAGAATTCCTACAAAACCTGGGCCAATTACGCGCGGCCGCTGGTAGACAAGGAACCCATGGAGCTGATTGTTGAGATTGGATCTGAGCAGACCCAACTGCGCTTTGAGCCTAACGGTGACGTTCGCGCTCAATTCTACGGTGTTGCAAATGCTAAAGTCGGCAAGCTGCTCTCCATCCTAGCCGGGAAAGTGAAATCACCACCACATATCCTTGACGGGGGAGTAGGCGAGGTACACATGACTTCGTCAGCCGAGGGCACATCACGACCAAGCATCACGGCCTTTTCCGATGAACCGGTACGTGTAGAACTGACGTCAGAAACATCAATTACCCTGAATGGAGACACGCACGTATTAGGAAGTAATGAACGGAATGACAATGCAATGGAAACCCCCGATGGTGGCCCATCGCGGAAGAGACCAAGGACAAGCCAAAGCTATGGGGTTGGCCCTGAAGAGTGGATTGTCACAAAAGGCCAATGGCGGCTCAGGATACAGAGCTCCCAGAACCCAGAAAGGCTAGTAGAATGTGTGATGGTGGGTGTCAAGATTGACGCGATATCTGATGAAATGAGTCGCAACAAGGAACGAGGGTTTTTGTAAGGGGAGAATCCCTGGATGCATGGCCATTCCACCGTGTGTTCATTCAGCGAAAGGAATTGCATGGCACGAGTTGAGCAAGACAAGATATTCTGATCACCTAGACCTCGCACTTCCCGAAGCCTCCGTTATTTCAAGGCATGCTGAACACTAAGAATGAGCAGGATTTCGGGTTCTTGTAATTCCGTTGACTGCTGGCTGACCGCCGCTGCCCTTGAAAACCACCTGTTCCCCTTAAGCACTATGATATCGGTGTGTAGCTTCAAAATTCTCACCACTAGGTGCCGGACCAGTGGCAGCTAGTCAATGGCGAGCAGCACACCTGAAATCCTACATGGAAGCCCCATCCCTGATTTGAATGTAGGCGGTCCCCCACCCGAGTCTCTCCGAGATCCAATCACAGACCATGCTGCGGCTCTGCTACCAAGTGAAGATGTTATGTTTATATGTAGAGTGGCCCCAAAAGACACCGAAAAAGAGCCCATAGTAGGCGGGTTGCGGGTTCTGGCAGGCAATTTTTATGAAAAATAAAAATAAAAATAAAAAAGCTTTCGTAAGATGAAAAGGAAAGAAGTAGTGATGGCTGGGGCAAGAACATGTGCTCTAGGAAGGAACAAGACGCCTTCCAAAAGGGAATGAAAAAAAACTGGGTGCCTTTTTTTCCAGGCCTCTATGAAAGTCGAGGTTTTCCCACACTTCCTCTCATCTTATTTCATTTGACTTTTCTTTGCACAAGATCTTGTTCCTCCCGCATCTCCGCTCTTTTTGTTATTTGTTGTTGCGTGTGTGTTTCTTTTTTTTTTCTTTTCCATTATAAAAAAGAGTTACCGAAAAAATGTCTGCCACTACCGAGAAGCCCACGGGCCTTGCCCTGTACTCCCGTTTCGCTCTGGCTGGTGCCATCTGCTGTTCCATCACCCACGGCGCTCTCACTCCCGTCGATGTGTAAGAACTCCTACAATCTAGCATTTGATCTGGTGTCTCTAGATACCTACCGAGCCAATTGGCTCGCTGGATATCCATACTCGCCCTCTCCTCTCGCACTATCACCTGTCAATATACAACTTCAATTCTCATCCGTTTCGTGCACTATCGTCACCTCCGATTCGACTCCATATCATACGCGGCTAAACAGTATCCAGGCATGTTTGGCTATAAGGACCACTAAAGCGACCAACCGCTTTTGTTCCTGGACTCCCGAAAAAGACTATATTGCCAACGATAGCTATCGAACTCGACAAGACAGGCGATAGTGCAATCTCACTCACCATTTCACTTGACGATATCATGCTAACAAAGCCCCTTTTCTTTTATATAGCGTCAAGACTCGCATCCAGCTTGACCCCGCTACCTACAACAAGGGTCTCGTTGGCGGCTTCCGTCAGATCATCCAGAAGGATGGTGCCGGTGCTCTGCTGACCGGTGTTGGCCCTACCTTTGCTGGTTACTTCATGCAGGGTGCCTTCAAGTTCGGTGGTTACGAGCTGTTCAAGCAGAAGTGGATTGACTTGCTCGGCTATGACGCCGCCGTCCAGAACCGCGGTGCTATCTACATTGCCTCGTCCGCCTCGGCCGAGTTCTTCGCTGATATTGCTCTGGTAAGTCTTGACATGCTTCCGCTTTCCTAGCAACTTTGGCGGGCTGATAAGACCTGACCGGCTAACCTGTTGTTTGCTTGCCCCTGGAATAGTGCCCCCTTGAGGCTACCCGTATCCGTCTAGTCTCCGAGCCCACCTACGCCTCTGGCCTGATCAGCGGTTTCACCAAGATCGTCAAGAATGAGGGTGTTGGTGCTCTGTACGCCGGCTTTGGACCCATTCTTTTGAAGCAGGTCCCTTACACTGTCGCCAAGTTCGTCGTCTACGAGAAGGTTGCCGAGGCCGCCTTCCGCAAGTTCCCCAAGGAGAACCTGTCTGACGGCGCCCAGACCCTGGTCAACCTGGGCTCTGGTCTGGTTGCTGGTTTTGCTGCCGCCATCATTTCGCAGCCCGCTGACACCATGCTGTCTAAGATCAACAAGACCAAGGGTGCTCCCGGCGAGGGCACTGCTACCCGCCTGATCAAGATCGGAAAGGAGCTGGGTATCAAGGGCTCTTTCACTGGTATCGGTGCCCGTCTGTTCATGGTCGGTACCCTGACCGCCTTCCAGTTCGCCATCTACGGTGATGTCAAGAAGGCCCTGGGCGCTACCAGTGGTGTTGAAATCTCCAAATAAGCAATACCCTCTACATTGAGCTTTGTATTTGGGGAGAGCAAAGATGATGCGGAATGCCCTACTAGGGACGGCGCAGATGTTATAATACAATGATATCCGCAGATAGACCGAAACGTGTACAACATTGGTGTCAAAATCGACAATTTATCAATATTTTCTTACTTATATTTCCATGCCTTTAGAATGATGCGAGCTATGCGGTGTCTTTTAAAGTCTCCCGACGTTTGGTGAAGTCCGGCTCATTGATTGGCATTGCGCTGAGCATGGCCAACTTTTTAGTATTGCACGCACTCTACAAGAATGAGACAGAAGTCTAAGAGAGAGAGGAGGCCCAGGCCAACCCAAGGATCCAAGAAAAGTGTGGGGGAGAGTAGGCACTTGGTTGGTCAAGTTTCCCTTGTAATGAAGTAGATGGAACACATGAAGAATGTTCCAGGACCAGCTTTGGCGATGAGGGGGGACGGACAAGGGAGGAGAAGCAGATTGACGATTGATGATGTGAGGCTGAGTGCTGGTGTGGGGGGTTAAAACTAAGACATGGGTGTAGGAGTGGAAAACATTCTTGTGCAAATTTCTGGTTGTTGGCAGTGTGAAGGGTAGAAGAGTATCGTGAAAGGGGAGAGAGAGGCAACCAAAAAGAAGAAAGACAAAAAAAAAAAAAAAAAAGAAGGCTGAGTGAGTCACACACTCCGGCATTTCACTGCGCTCCCCAACTGGGAATCGAACCCAGGTCACCTGCGTGACAAGCAGGTATGATCACCACTACACTATTGAGGATTTCGACTACTGGCGATTTTAGGGTCTGCGGACAAGGGTTATAGGCGGCGCGATGAGCGGCGGGGGGGTTTTTTCCTTTCTTTTTTTTCCTTATTTTTTTTTCCTTATTTCTTTTTCTTATTTCTCTTCCTTTTTCCGAGCTGCCACTGCAGGAGGAAAGCAGGCTGCAGCTTTCCTGGAACTACATAAATTCAAGTAAACTCACGCTTTCTTGGAGGCATACGCGCCTCTGTAGTGCCTTGCCGCGGGCCAATTCTGTGCGCCAACCAATCCGGCCGGCATCGCTTGATCATGGCGCTTCCGGGCAGGAGACGCGAAGCTACCAGGCTATAAAATATACCCCAAGATACACAACAGCGCCGATTTTTGCTTCGCTCCTTAACGTTGAATCAAGCCAAGTTGGTGTTGATTTCATTTTACACATTAATCTAATCTGCCCACAAGCGAAGATGCTCTTTTCAAGCAAGCCTTAGCGCCGGGCTGGGAGACCAGAATGGTGTGTTACAAACAATGGTAAACTGTGATACCGTCGTCCGGGAAGTGAAATCAATTTTTGAGCGTAGACGTTAAACATATTCAAATCAAAATCAATCAATTTTTGATGTGTCAGGACTGTAACGTGGAGTCTCAGGGGGGTCGGCCATTAGAATTGTGCCTGTCTTTCTTTGTCTTCTGTACTGTGAAGTCAAGGATGAGATTGGGCTCGGCTCCTAAGCCCACCCCGGCAGACGTAAAATATATCCAAACCAAGCCCCTAGGCTCACTCTACACGCAGCTGCCAGCACTTGCAGGCCTGAAAAAGACCCTTTGCAGCAGCTGGCCGCTATGGCTCCTTCTAAAATTTGTCGCGGCAACCGCCCAAGTAAACAATGCACTGTAAAGCTTGGGGATTTAATGAGGCCGCTTTTCTGCTTTGAAGGAGAAAAGAGCCTGCGCAGCCAAGGGTGGAATTTCGCATACCAAGTAAAGACACCCGAAAGAACAGCCAAGGAAGAGAATGGGGGCAGAGGCTCTTGCCGAAAACAGATGCTCACTTTAGTCAAGGCAGTGACCTATTTTGCTACTATTACAGATTGGGTGAATGCATATTTTGTTTCTCCCGCCTCCTCATAGTTCACGATACTTTGTTCTCTGGCCTCATCGTGCTTGCGTGGACCTTAACAGCCATCATATATCATTTTTTTTTCTTTTCCGGCTCATTTATTTTTTCGTTCAGCGTTACTCGTTAACCCCCGAGCGCGTCCCTTGTTTTCTCCCCTTTTATTTCCTCTGCTTCATTTCCCTTTGTTGTCTCGTGCTGGGCTGGGCTTTCGGAGTTTCCTCTCATCCTCTTGTTCGTTCCAGTGGGCTCTTTGTCTCTATAATTTTAATAGTAAGTCGCTACCCCCCGCCTCCTTATCAGAAGTAACTCAGTCCTTCGAAGGTAAGGCAGCATTCTAATCTTCCGCTGTCAACACTCATTCCATTTGAATTTCCGGATTTTGAGTTGAAGTCGGCTCCAGTTACCTACCATCTGTTTCTTCCACTACCGTTGTCTATCGCTCCGGCCCTCCCTGGCCACCTAGCCAGTCAGGTCTTGTTATAATAACCCAGTGCTAGCCTGGTCACGGTCTTGTCTCCCGCTTACGCTCTGTTCTCCTAGATGCCGCCGCGCAAAAAGACCAAGAAAAACTTGAACAAGCCCTTTGTCATCCATCGCGACGAATCGTGTCTCAGCTCCAACAACAGTCAGCAGGATCAGGACGCTGAAGTCTCGCCCTCTGCCCCAGCGCCTGCAATATCGACGGGACCTGCACCCACACCAGGTCACGAGACTCGCCATCTCCCAGCTAGCACTCTCGCTTGGGACCCCCCTCTGGAGCATGAAGAACTTGGCTCTGAACACTCGCAAGTAGGCGAGCCATCGCAGATAATTTATTCGGACCCCGACGAGCCACGCTGGAGTGAACTTGACGAAATCGCCGAGGAGACAGAGCCAGAGTCAACTAGATTTGAAGAGAGTCATTCCCAGAACGGCCTCGCTGCTGATACCACACCCTATCATCACCACCTGGAGCAAGGCAGCCACATGGACGACAGCCGTGGCAGTGACAGCCAGCTCGCGGCCGCACAGGCTCAACAAGACCATCGCTACGTTGATGACAGCCACATCGAGACGTCAGGACTATCCCGCGACCTCTCCTCCGCCGACTATCGCGATCACGACGACAGCCAGAACACTGCCGGGCCTTCTCTATTGGTGGAAAGTGCTGTCCAGGAAGACTGCTCATTGCTCAACCACTCCATCGACCAATCATATAACGCGGAGACGGACCATTCACGGCTACAGCCACAATCACACTACGATCTCACCGACTCTCGCATAGACCAGGATATCCCCACTCCCCGTCCTGGACAAGACTCCTCATCGCCCCTGCACGAAGAAGAGGAAGAAGAGGACGACCACGACGACGACGTTTTCAGCGACCGCAGTTTACGCAGCTCTCTTGGCTCGTACGACAGTGGCATGGCGCGAAAAGCCGTCGTCGAAGAGGCACTCAGCGCTGATGTTTCCTCGGCCTACATGCATGAGGATAGTCGCATGCCACAGGCTGCTCGTCCAACCCACATATCAGACTTTCCACAGAGTCTTATCTCGGAAACAGACGAAGACGACTCAACTCTCTCTAGCAAAGACAGTCTATGCAGTCATTTTCGGTCGGGCTCCAATTCGCGCCAGGCCCACATGTCCCCCACGGCTGGCTCGTCACGCTCGAGCAAGAATAGTGGTCCAAAGTCTGTCGTCACCAGACTGGGCAGCCCTGCAATGCCCGTCCACTATTCGCCCAAGGGCAGAACCCCTACTCGCTTTCGTCCCCAGCCCGACCAGGCACCGCTTGTTTTGCTGCACGTGACTATGCTGCCTTTGCAGTGGTCCTGGGCCCCTGTCTTGGAAGAGGCCGCAGCATATGCAGCCGAGGGAAATTCCATGCTTTCAGAGCCTATAAAGAACTTGCGTGATGCATGGATTATCCTTCAAGATCGTATTGGCGACACCGTGCTAGAGCGAGGCGTCTTGCTCCCCCACCCACAAAATGACTACGAGGTGTTGGAGGAGAGAGTCCTTGAGGCCATGGAGCTGCCTCTCCGTCGACGAGCCCGAATTCTTGAGTGTGGCCACTATCTGGGCCCTGCAAATGTCATGTCGCTCTCTGATGATGACGAGACCGAAGACGATGACAGCTTTACATCTTATGAGATTCAGAGACGCCGCATCACTTCTACCCGCCATTGGTGCGCTACGTGTCAACATGAAATCAAGGTTGACGCCCTAGGGCCCGGAAAGATTTTTCGCGTCAAGGTGTATGCCAGCAACGGCCTCATGCGAGCTGGCGCTTGGAAGGCGTGCTGGCGAGAGATGGAGCGTATCGATGTTGAGATTGAGCCAATTGTTGACAGTTCTCTGCACATTGAGCTTGCTGAGCTTGCCGCGGAACAGCAACGCCGCGCTGAAGAGGCAGCATCCAAAATGCTACAGGAAAAGAAAGAGGCCGAAGCTGCCTCGCGTGGAATCGTGGCAACAATTGACGACAAAACAAGGCGTTTTAATGAGGAGCGTGAGAGACGTGAGATTGAGCGTGAGCTAGAAAGACACCGAGAAGAGGTTATGCGCGCTCAGCCCAAGGCCCTGACATCGCCACCGCCTGCTATCCCTATCGAGGGTCCTCCTTGTCCCTCCGATCAAGGCCGCTCGTCGGGTCAGTTTACGCAGAGCACTCCTCACAATGAGTCGCCGTCGAGTCAAACCCCTCCATCCCCATCAGCTAGCGTGCCCCTTTCAACATCCGCGGGTCCACAACCACCTTTGCAACGCACTATTCCCGACACCTTCCCGGAGCTATTGATGGAGGCCCTACGGGTGCTCATTCGCGATCGCAAAAACATTGTTATTGGTGTCCTTAGTTCCTTGGCTCTGTTGCTGGCCGTACGCGGAGGACAGCAACAGAATTATGTGCATACGATGCATCATGATCATTTCCCAGGGAGGAGCCAGGCGTATGCTGCCGCACCTTATGCTGATGCTCAACCACCCGCCCCTGCTCAGCAACAACAGCCGCAAATGCAGCACCATAATGTGCCGCCTGTGCAATATTACCAACAGCAGCAACAGCAGCATGTCCCTCAGCAGGTCGAGTACGAGGCTCAAGCTCAACAGGCTGTGGAGTATAGAGAAGCGCCGCCAGTGCAGGACCAGCAGTACGCACAGCCGCCCGAGTATGGCTCAGCTCAGCATGAGCAGCCCACTCAACAACAACAACCCCAATATGAACAGCAACAGCAGCATTACGAGAATGCTGAATATGATTACCCTCATGTCCAATACGAGCAACAGTACTATCAATACGATGATATCCAGGCCCAAGACGAATCGCCGATTGTTCCTACTGGGGAGGGCTCAGCTGTTGATGCTGAATATGAAGCCCCTATTGAAGCCCAAGATTTCATTGATGAAGCTATTGCTGCTGAGGACTCTGCTATTTCCGAGGAAGCCTTTGCCGGTGAAAGTGTAGAGTTGGAGGCGGAAGCAAACTCTAATGTTGCTAATGATATCGGTGGAATTGATGAATCTGGGCCTAAGACAGAGGAAGAAGATGCGCATTTTTCCTCAAATGTTGCTGGGGTCGAACATGAAAACCAAGAACATGATGTTTCAATGGATGTTGGACATGATGCTGTTGATGGCGCAACTGATTCCAATGCTTTGGAGTCCGAGGCTCAGACTAGCTCTGGAGAGGATAGAGCCTCCCCCGAGGAAAGGGGAGAAGAAGGAGAGCCTGTCCCCTTTCCTGACGAGGCAGAAGCTGCTATTCAGGGCGACGACACGATTGATGGTACTATGCCCACCGAGCAAGAAGTCACGCATGAGGAGCTTTGATTTGGTGCTTCGGGCTTTCACCATCTAACCCGTCTGCTTGGCAGCCTACCTTTTCTACGTTTATATCCCCCCTCCCCTCCCCTCCCCTCCCCTTCTCATTTTGTTTTCTTGGTTGTTTTCTTGCCTGTCTTGCTCTTTTCTTTCCTGCGCGCTTGATGACGGAATGTGGATAATGTATGAGAGAACGCTGGTGAGATGAACACAATGTCTCTTGCCCTTACTTTGCTCTCTATCTATATTGTTTGTAGATAACCTACTTTTGCTAAATACCACCACCCCTTTCATGACAAGCACTGTGTGTGCTCTGCCTAGTCTGGTACAACCAGACGTGCGTGTTTCTATCTACATGTGTTCTCGTTCTTCTACTCGGGCCTTGGTTCATCTCTTCGTTTATTTATTTATCCCAAAAAAACAAAAACATTGCCGAAAAATTACATGCTTGGGTCCCCGGCCTGTTCAGCCCTTCAGTGATGGCCGGGCCTCCGTCCCCCTGGTCTCTCGGCCACTCTGTTCTGGCGTTATATCAATGTCATTCAAGTCTCTTTTGTCCATCTTTGTTTTTGCAGCGCCCCCCCTTTTTTTGTCCTTTTTTTTTTTTTTGTTTTTTTCTGCACCTCCCTAGACTTTTACACCTTCAGGTTCTTCATTGAGTGGCGGGCTTGCTGTATGCACAGCATGTCCATGATAACCAATGCAGCCATGCCCTCGACAATAGGGATGGCACGGGGCACAACGCAGGGATCGTGACGGCCCTTGGCAGCCAACACGCCCTCGGAAGTGCCGTCGTAGGTGGCCGTAGTCTGGTCGATGCTGATGGTAGCAGCAGGCTTGAAGCCAACACGGAAGAAGATGGGTGCGCCATTGGAGATGCCGCCCTGAATGCCGCCCGAGTGGTTAGTCTTGGTGGTCAATGCCGGGCGCGGCAGGGCATTGACGCCCTCAGGACCCGGGGCCGGGTTCTCATCCTTGACGAACACGTCATTGTGCTCAGAGCCAACCATGCGGCAACCGGCAAATCCGGAGCCAATCTCAAAGGCCTTGCAGGCGGGGATGCTCAGCATAGCATGTGCCAGCTTGGCCTCCAGCTTGTCAAAGGCCGGCTCACCAAGGCCCGTGGGCACGTTGCGGATAACACAGGTGACAGTGCCACCGGTGGAGTTTTGTGAGTCGCGGAGTTGCGCGATGTAGTCCTCCATGTTGCGGGTGCCCTCAACGTCGGGGCAGCGCACAGGCAGGAACTTGTCTACTTGCTCGCGCGTGATGGTGTTGACCAGGCCAAGTAGCTTAGGATTGGAGCTACGGCTGGGGAACTCGGCCGTCTCCTGAATCAGCTCGACAGGGCCGACAGACGATGTGAAGCCGACAATCTCAATGCCGTAGGACTCCTTGAGGAACTTTTCGGCCACGGCACCAGCAGCCACGCGCGCAATAGTTTCACGGGCACTGCTCCGGCCGCCGCCTGACGATGCCTTGATGCTGTATTTTTCCAGGTAGGTGAAATCAGCATGCGAGGGCCGGGGGTACTTGTCCATGGTCTGGTTTCCGTAATCACGGGGCCGCTGGTCTTCATTGTTGACGCTCAGGGCAATGGGAGTGCCTAGAGTACGGCCGAACTCGCAGCCAGACAGGATTGTCACACGGTCCTTTTCATTGCGCGGTGTTGTAATGGAACTCTGGCCGGGTCTCCGGCGAGTCAGCTGAGGCTGGATGTCGGCTTCGGTTAGCGAAAGGCCGGGTGGGGGGTTGTCAATGATGCAGCCGACGGCCTTGCCGTGCGACTCACCAAAGCTATGGGACGGAACAGGCCGAATGTCAGCTGCGATTCAACACGATTAGGGGGGCCGGGGCAGGGCAAGTAAAAGGAGAAGGGGAGCAACATACGTAGTGACTTTGAAGACAGAGCCGAAAGTAGACATTGTGATACTGCGGTGTCCTTTTTAATTTATATTGTTGGTGGTGGGTGTCGAATGGAAAGAAAGTGGTGAGGAAGGAAGAAAAATGCGTTTGGGGAATATGTGAAAAAAAAACTAAAAAAAAAGACTAAAAAAAAAGAATTAAAAATTAGGGAAAAAGCTTTCTCCAGGCCATCTGAAGAACAAGGCAGTTGCTAGCTTTTATATTTCCATGCTACAGCAATGCGCCTTCTGAAAACAACACAGATATCTTAAATTAGACAGACAGAACGAAATATACTACGTGCCCTACGGCAAAAAATGCAGCAGCATCAACTTGAGGCACGTTCTGTTTTGGCTGCTGGATGGTCGCTGGAATGCTATTCACCTCTGACTTTTCATTTTTACTCTGATTTGTGATGCAAAGATCGGTCGGTCAGCTGTGGGCCTCTCCGGTTTCTTGTTGTGGTCATTGCCATGTTGAGTCACACGGGTTACCAGTCAAATACCGCCCCTGCTATTCCCTGTCTTTTTTCCTCTTGCTCTTGGCAAGGTTTTTTTTACCGTACCGTACCACGACGCTGGGATCCGCTGTAAATGTAGCCAAAATCAGGTCATGTGCACTGAAGGATTAGAGCATGAACAACAAACAAGCCAGAAGGGAGAAAAAAAAGCAGCAACTTGATACAAGTTCAACGCGCGCATCGAGACTTGCGGACGCAAAGCCCACACGGCAGGAAACTCTCAAATAAGCAGTTGCCAGCTAGCCGTGGCCGCGGGTCAGCAACGGGAGTCAGGACTTCCTGTTCTCAGGGAGAGTCACGCAAAGCAAACAGCACAAAAGCAATGTTCGTCCAATAGGAAATAGCCTTTACTGAGAGGCCGAACTCGCTAAATCGGCATTTTCCTAGCCTGGCGCGGTGGGAAGGCCGCCCCGCCCCGCCAAAGACGCAGTTTCCAGTTCAGGGAAATAAGAAGTGGAAAGTGGAAGCAAAAAGCAAAAAGCACAAACAAAAAATAAAAAATAAAAAATAAAAATCACCAGCCACCAACCACCAACCACCAACAACCCTCGGGCTATTCCCACCCTCCGGCGAAGCCAAGCAAAAGGAGCAACACAAAACGCTTGGTGCTGTCTCCCACCCTGAAATTAGTCGCTCGTACGTGCCTAGCGTTTGCAACTTGCAGTGATGAGCTGGCAACCAGATCGACAAAGAACCTTGGCCGTCGTGTTGGAGCGGATGATTGTTCTTCCCC